>JAGPOY010001457.1:0-22312 GCA_018983105.1 Silene uniflora
AGGGATTCACCCAAAAGGAGGGGATTGACTATGATGAAACCTTTTCTCCGGTAGTAAGGTTTGCATCAATCCGCCTCATTCTAGCTATTGTAGCACACATGGATCTAGAACTCCATCAAATGGATGTGAAAACTGCCTTTTTACATGGGAAATTAGATGAAGACATCTATATGGAACAACCTAGTGGCTTTATAGTCAAAGGCCAAGAGCGCAAAGTTTGCAAGCTCAAAAGGTCCATATTTGGCTTGAAGCAAGCATCTAGGCAATGGAACATTCGGTTCCACGAGGCTGTTCTAGAATATGGATTCACCATGTTAGAGGAGGATCATTGTGTGTACATCAAAGGATCACACAACAGTTTTGTGATTCTAACATTATATGTTGATGATATTTCGTTGGCTTGAAATGATAAGAAGATGCTTGAAGCAACTAAAAGTTGGCTCGCATCTAACTTTGAGATGAAATATTTGGGTGAAGCAGATTATGTACTCGGTGTTAAAATTGTTAGAGATAGGTCTAAGAGACTCATTGGACTCTCTCAAGAGACCTATATTAACAAAGTGCTAGAAAAATACCGAATGCATGACTGTAAGGCAATTGACACTCCTGTTGATAAGAGCCTTAAGTTGAATCTTGATATGGGCCCTAAGACTCCAGAAGATAAAGAGAAAATTTCTCGAGTTCCCTACTCCAATGCAGTTGGTAGTCTAATGTATGCAATGATGTGTACAAGGCCTGATATATGCTATGCCGTTGGACTTGTGAGTCGCTATCAAGCGAATCCTAGACTTGCTCATTGGAAAGCAGTCAAGAGGATAATGAGGTACCTCAAGGGAACATCGGACTACGTGTTATGTTATCAAGGAAAGGATCTAAGCCTTACTGGGTACAGCGATGCTGACTGGGCTGGTGATCTCGATGAACGTAAGTCCACATCAGGATATGCCTTCTTACTAAATAATGGCGCCATATCTTGGAGTATTAAGAAGCAATCTTGTATTGCCCTTTCGACAATGGAGGCCGAATACGTGGCTTGTTCCGCAGCAGTTCAAGAAGCAGTTTGGTTAAGACGCTTTGTACGTCATTTAGGTGTTGTCCTTAGTGCAAAAGAGTCGGTGTTGATCTATTGTGATAACATGGCTGCACTAATGTATACAAAGGACCCTA
Source organism: Silene uniflora (assembly GCA_018983105.1). Taxonomy (NCBI): domain Eukaryota; kingdom Viridiplantae; phylum Streptophyta; class Magnoliopsida; order Caryophyllales; family Caryophyllaceae; genus Silene; species Silene uniflora. Next base: position 1,168 of record JAGPOY010001457.1, read on the forward strand.
AATATCATGGTAAAACCAAACATATTCAGATTAGGTACCATTATGTTAGAGACATGACAATAAGCAAAAAGGTGGTCTTGAACCATATCTCTACTGGTCAAATGGTAGCTGATCCGCTTACAAAGCCGATCGCTAAGGATTCTTTTGTTAAGCATGTAAAATCCCTTGGACTACGTAGAATGTAATGCGTATCGTTGTAATGAGAAACTTGTGATTTCTGTTAGAGAATAGTCGGATCCACCCATGAGTCGGAAATATTTTATTCCGCAATTTTACTACAGATCGTTAGGTAAACCGTGAGTGACCCATTGTTTTTGGACAAATGAACATGGTTTTGTAGAGAAACCACTTGAGCCAATGGTTTATAGTAAACTATGGTTTATCACCCATGGTTTATTAGAAACCATGGACTCCCTCCCATGGTTTTACTAGAAAAACCATTGGAGCACATGGTTTTGTGAGGGAAAAACCGTGTGCTCCTTAGCCTATAAATAGAAGGCCTTGGGGAGTCATTTGGATTATCAAAAAGAATTACAATTACTACAAAAACATACTCATCATCTCTACACAAGAGAAGAAAGGTTCTTGAGTTGTGAATGATAGATATTGGTCCTAGTGATCAATATCTAATCCGACGGATTCGTGATACTAGTTTCAAATATAAAGTCGTCCTGGAGCAATTACTCGGAGGATTCCGCAAGTTTGAGATAGATTTTCTACTCTCCCGATTTAGCAAGGTAAGTGTCTATACACCTTGTTAAGATCGTCTTATCGTCATTATTTTTCAGAGAATAGTCGGATCCACCCATGAGTCGGAAATATTTTATTCCGCAGTTTTACTACAGATCGTTAGGTAAACCGTGAGTGGCTCATTGTTTTTGGACAAATGAACATGGTTTTGTAGAGAAACCACTTGAGCCAATGGTTTATAGTAAACTATGGTTTATCACCCATGGTTTATTAGAAACCATGGACTCCCTCCCATGGTTTTACTAGAAAAACCATTGCAGCACATGGTTTTGTGAGGGGAAAAACCGTGTGCTCCTTAGCCTATAAATAGAAGGCCTTGGGGAGGCATTTGGATTATCCAAAACAATTACAATTACTACAAAAACATACTCATCATCTCTACACAAGAGAAGAAAGGTTTGTGAATGATAGATATTGGTCCTAGTGATCAATATCTAATCCGACGGATTCGTGATACTAGTTTCAAATTAAAGTCGTCCTGGAGCAATTACTCGGAGGATTCCGCAAGTTCGAGATAGATTTTCTACTCTCCCGATTTAGCAAGGTAAGTGACTATACACCTTGTTAAGATCGTCTTATCGTCATTATTTTTCTTGGTTTGTTTCCATGCCTCTCTGTTTTCACATTTCAAGCTTCCCCTAGGAAAATAGGAGTAACTGATAAATTGGAGTATGTTAAGGTGGAAGAGTGGGATGAGGAGCCAAAGAACAAAAGGTGTTCACGAATGTATAAAATCTCAAATATAGATCAGAAGGTTCCTAAGCAGTACTCCCAATTATCTTTACATAAGTCGTGCTGACAAGAGAGTGATAATTGCTGCCTTCTCCAAGCTTATTACAGAGTACAGTATCTGCTGCTACGGCTAACAATGCAAAGCATATGGTGCATCTCATAGCTTTGTACATATTTCTAAATTTAAAAATACTCTCCACAGAAGTTCCAGTTCTCATAACTTCGCTACAGCTTGGCATAAGGTTGTATCGATGGAAACTACCACCTACAGCACCACGACATCAATCAGAAGTTTTGTACTTGCGCACAGCTACTTTCATCATTGTATAAATGGAACTTTGTAGCAGTTGCAAATGATAATACCTACAGACTTGAATCAACAGACTTGAATACATACCTTCCCAATACTATTACCCGAGTGTAGATATTCAACAGCATCTGCAACAGAATCAAGCCCCACAAACTTTTTCGGGTCCACACTAACCTGTAGCACAAATCAAATGTCAAGAGAGAAGTTATTACCTATACTAACCAGTACTACTGCTGAAAAGTTGCTGAAAAGTAAACTGTAACTATGTTTTGAAGTTTATCCAACCAAAAATTAGCTTCTTTACTTTGGGATGAACGTCCTCGCCCTTTTTTCCAAAGGACATGTAGAATTTCATAAATTGTAACTTGATGAGATCCTCAATCAAAGGATAGAGAGAAATGTTGTCAGAGGATAATGCAATGCAGACGCAACAAAATACGGTTAACTATTCTTTACTCTTCAGCCCGTATTGAACCAGTTGGGCTCTTGCGAGATCGTCTCACACTGCCAACAGTGTAAGGCATACCATTTAAGGTATGGGTTCACCATTATAAATACAAAGAAAAATGGTTAAAAGCATGAATACACTAGCTGTAAATGGGAGGTCGTAATAAATGAGGAGACAGATGCGGAAAAGCAAAGTTGTTAGACTGAAGAATTTAGTACCTTCAGCATTCCAGAGGAGTATGCGTCATATAGCTTGTCCAGATGTTGTCGCCACAAATGACTATATTGCGTAAGAAAAAAACCAGCCTAAAAAAGGGTAAGTTAATTCACATTTGATGGACTTCAAATTGTGAACTGCACAGCTTGACAAAAAGAATCATAGTATGAGGGTGATAAATAATGCATATGTGAGTTGTGATGCTTTGATGATAACAATGCTTATATAGTAGAGATCGCTCAATCCCTTGTGTTACAACTTAAAAGGCTCTGATTTGGTTTCTAAAAAGATAATGTTTTCGAGGACATTTATTCTGCTGTATGTATATTCCTTTCTAGCTTAATGTAAATGGTATGACAAACACTCTCCTTTGCATTCACAGAGCCTTTACAGCCTTTACATCAGCTTGCTACCCATTGAGAATCAGATTGTTCTTTCTGCTGCTCAATTGTAGGACCTATTCAGTACTCAAATCTGTGCGCTACTGTGTTCTAGTGCAGCTCGATTAGTCAGCGAGTGAGAGAGCTGAGAAACCTTGGGTAAACAGCAGGAGGGACTTGAGCCAAGACAGATTAGTTTAAACATCCAAGCGAGTTGCTTAAGGGTAGGCCGGCTTAGAATTCTTTCTAAACAAACCAAGGGTTGACTTTGAATTCTTAACTGGGAGTTAGTGGTCTTGTTTAAGCAAAAGAGTCTCTCCATGAAAAATCTCTGTGCAATGTCATTATTTGGCTAATACCTTCATTTGTAGAATTAGCTTTGGATCAGTCCACACTAGTTATCAATTCATTCACTTAAGCATAGCGAGAAAAGGCAACCATGAACCACTGGGAGACTATATGTCACATCACATGGACGACATCCGATAACTTCAAAAATCAGAGGGGGGAAGTAACATGCTTGAGACATAGAACAAAGAGGGTTATGCATAACTTTAAATATTACAGGAAACAAAAAAAACAAATGTTTTTTTTAAAGGACTCGCGTTAAGCAGAGTAGTCAGATCTACTGAAGGAGTAATATGTAAGAAAACATAAATATTTTAATGCACCATTCGGTGAACATACAATTCAAATGATATCCTCAAGTAAAGAAAAAAAAACATGCATACCACGGTTTGACTCTTTGCTAACAGTTTTTCACAAATTCCAGGATAATTTGAAGGCTTCCACCCATGTTCTCCTTGATACTGCACACCAGAATGAATATCAAGCTATTTTTTAGGTGAACTTGAATAAAATATATCAAATAGTTATTCTAACTCAACGAGGAATCCCGTTTCTACTAGTTAATCTAACTGCACAAGCAGACAAAAGCTCTTGTGAGCATCTTGTGCTCCATCAGTAATACATTTCCAAATGAAATGGGCGTCCGGGAAAGGTAGAAATTAAAAAGGCATGCTAATATGTGTGTCATCAGACAATACCCCAGTATGAACTGCATCATGTGTGTACAATAACACTAACTTTCCCTTTTGGGTGCATGTAGAACCAAAGAAAGGAGACTATCACTGTAGATTGAAGCTACCCAAGTCATTCCAAGATACTCATCCCCAACAAGGATTTTGAAAGGGACTAAAATTAAAGAGGGGAAAAAGAGAATAAAAACAGCATAAAGAGGCAAACTACAATTGTATTTCGGGAACAACATAAGATCAAATCAGTAAACATTTTTGAGGGATTCAAAAATAACTATCCAACAAGAACTCAGAAGTAGTCTTGAATTTTAAAAATTGCCGGACATCATTAACATACTCCCTACATCCCAAAATAATCTTCTTTCGTTTTTAATTCATCCAAAAATGATCTTCTTACTTTCGTTTTTAAATCATCCAAAAATAATTTTCTCACTCTCCTTATCCAATACTAAAAACTATTGATTTCGTGTAAATTTGTCCCCGCTTCTCTCTATTTTCCATTATTCAATTATATAAGTTGGTTTGCGTGCATTTCATAGATAATATTGGGATGGAGGGACTAAAATAAACTCACTGCAACTCTAGGAATAATAAAGTCTAAACTGAAGATAGCAAGTACAACTGGCATATATTCAAACAAAAGCATACCTGAGATATCATTCCGATCACCACAAGCCGACCAAAGATTGCAAGAGCATTCAAGCACATGTCAAACATTTGACCACCGACTGACTCGTAGATAATATCAATTCCTTCGGGAAACTCCTTCTTTAAGACCTGGATAATAAATATTGTCTTCTTTAAACACGCCCACAAGCTTCTTTTAGCAAACACATGTATCAAAAACATATGAACAGTGTAATTCACTGATGGAGAAAAGAAACATCTATTTTATTTCCATACACACAAAACAAAAAAGAATATAAAAGGACGTTGAAGCATCATTACAATAGGTGTTGCTGACAGACCCAAATAGTAGGATCTTTGTGAGATTTATAAAATAAACTTCAGCAGGGAAGCAAATGTTACAAAAGACCCAGCCAAAACAGTCTCATCCGTATGATTAAATATGTACAGTAACTCGTCGATTATAGAGGAAGTCTCCAAGGAAAGCATCACAACCACTTTCTCACAACGGCAACAACTATTTGACTAAACCCCAAATTCCTTTTAAAACCTCCTTCAGATTTTAGTCTACACACAACTTTCCAACAAACAAGATCATCTTTTTTTTCTTACCAGTACCCAACTAGAAAACCAAGCTATTTGAGTATCCCCAATGTGAATCAGGATCTCGTGCGAACTATTTTACGGTGCGAACTGTACCAACTCAATAAGAACCACTAGATAGACTAAATGAATGGCTGTGATTACATTTAGAAAACAAACCCATATCTACCCCTTTACATCTATCTCCTCTCATATCTCACCATCAACACCACTACTGCTGGTGGACCCACGTTATCGGCGGCATTGCCGGAGCACCGTCGTCATCGCCGGCACCACCTCCCCGGCCTTCTCCCTCTTCAACACTTCTTCACGTCGTCTTATCGCGTCACCTTCAGGCCGCCACATGAGCACGACCACCGTCACTCGACTTTCTCCCTAGATTCCTCCGGTGACCTCGCCGGCGATCCTCACCATTATCTCTCTTCTCACCATGTGATCGTCTTCCGTCTATCACCCTTTCCTCGGCGCATCTTCTCCACCGTCGGCGGCCTGCTTGTGGCACCACCAGCACCACAATTAGGGGTATTTCAGTCATTTTAAACTCAGGTTGCTCTCACTGATGCCGACCACATCACCGACAACATGCTCATGTCTCCAATGTCTTGTTAAGGAAACCCAACTCACTCAAATAAAAAGCTCTCTCTCAAAGTCAAGCTTAAAGGATTATCAAGAATTTGTCAGCCTTCGCAAAGCACTCTGCGAGAGAGAAATTGTGCTAGATAAAAAAGGCTTAAACTTACTACCAACAATTTAGACATTTGTGAGCAAACTTATAAGACGGCAATCATTAAATCCTTGCATCAAACCACTCTTCATATATGGTATTCAACCTCAATTAGGCTTGATCTCATAATTGGTCATAGTGAACCGAGCTCAGCTGTTGCATCATAGATGCAGTTAACAGTGTCCCAACAACACGAATGAAAGCATGGCTACAGAAACAAGGTGAGCATGTGTGAAAACATGATAATGGAGATTCTAAGACCTACTTCCCCACCACCAAAAATGAACAAGAAAAGGAAATACATTAAGATTGATGTATTGAAGTTCTGGAAGAGTCAAAAAAAAGAATATGATTATGAACAGAAAGGTTACAATCCAAATACAACAGAAAGTAACTCAAACAGGTGAAAACAATGGCAAGAGTATAGACAAAATGTATCCCTTTGTTACGTGTTGCAACTCTGAAATTAAGTTGCCGACCCCAGCCCTTTAATTCATGCTTGAAATTTGGGATCATATACACATTAACCTCCTGCCCCCTTTTGCTCTCACGATACAACCCAAAGAAGGAACAGAAATATATATATAAACCACAATCAAACCTTAAATACATACTTGAAGTCATGCGAGTACTTCTAGAAAGAAAAAAGAAAGGTAGCTCACTGTTTTAATATCTTCATCTCTGTAGTTTATCACACGATCAACTCCCAGGCTTTTTAAAAACATTGCCTTGTCTTTACCTCCACAAGTTGCTATAACCTTGTTCCCACCTAATTTTGCCAGCTGCACATTACACAACTGAGTATTACCAATGGACCTGGCCATTTTTGTGGGCGGGTCCACGATCGTTCCTTTCCAGCTCGTCCAAAACTTAAAAACAAAATAGCCAACCCGACAAAATCCTTCCCACAGGCCGGTTTAGGCCCTGTCAAAGCCAGCTTGGCCTGGCAGGACCCCAACTCGCCTCCTAACGACCCAGTTGAGAGTCAGGTGACCCACCCACGGGTCAGCACGGCCTGGCCAGATGCTGGCCTGTGGCCACCTCTAATTACCAAGTATGTACCTGGAAAGATTTTCAAGAATAGAAGCGTTTATCTAGAAGAATTTCTAAAAAAAATTGAATATAAATGCATAAAATACATACTATCGAACTGATCATCAAATAACAATAGTATGCATAGATTGTTTTTCTTCACTCCATCCCCTATATACTAAGAGAATAAGAAACCTGAAAAGTTTTCCCTCCAAAGTGCATTCACTTAAATAAGAAAGAAACCTGTACAGCAAATTGTCCAGTCCCACCTGCAGCAGCAGTAATCATAACTGACTTTCCTGAACCCATTTGTGCTGCCTACGATTTCCCATTGAAACAATAACACAAAGTGAATAAATTGCCAAGCAAATAATAGCGCATAAAACAGAGTTATCACATTTTGACAAGCTTAAGTAGCAATTTAGCTGTTTAACAAATAAAATGAGAAATTATAATAGCCATTTCAGATAAGATACAAAAGTATGGAACGTTAGACCTGCTCAAGTGCAATTGAAGCTGTTAGTCCAGAGGTGAGCATAGCAACAACTTCTGGTTCAGGTTTAGCCACAGGAAGAATAAATTTGGATGGAACCTTAAGAAAAAAAAAATGAGAAATGTACAAATAAACTAGTGCAATTCCAAGAAGAAAGAAATTGAATGACGATTTTAAGGGTTAAAACTTAAAAGAACAAATTAATGAAATGACATACAATCATAAACTCAGCATAGCTTCCATATGTCATTACTGCAGCAGCAGAACCAATTTTTAAGTCATTCACAGCGTCACCAACGGCAGCTATTATTCCAACAGCCTGCAAGGCATTACCCAATCCCCAAATTTCATATACAATACAGGACTCAAATTCTAACACATCACACATGTGAAAAATTCACATCCTTTCTCTGTTCTTTTGGCGTGCCCTTTCTGTAAGAGCACAGCACACACCATTACCAAATGCCGGTGACAATATCTAGGCAGCTGGGTCTGCTTAGCCTAGCAAAGGCTCTTATCCCACGAACATTTTTTCATCATGCAAAAAAAGTTCAAGAGATTGATGCTCATTACAAAATTGCTGAATAGATGACCAAGTTGTGAATGAACCTATAAATTTCTCAAATTCAACTTATTTAGCAGAATGATGCTTTCAAGGAGCAAGGATGACCCACAAGCAAAACTGCATTGAGAGTTGCATCAAAGACAGTTCAGTGAATCATTATGCTTTGTTCTATCAGAATCCTTAACCAAAGAGGCAGAGAATAATATGTATGTGGCTCCATCACACAGAAATTTGGGGTGAAATTTTGAAAAAGAAATTAATGGCTTCTGAAAACAAAAGGTCAAAAGGCTGAACATTACGAAACCCGAAAAGCGAAAGAATGGTGAACATTTTGTTCCAAATAATCATTCAAACAAAGGAACCATGAAAATGAACAACAATAATTTTTTCCCCTCTTTCACATGAATGGCAGTATCATAGAAAACTGAATTTCTTGTGAACTATGCAACCAAAATGTATTGAAGCTCAATGCAAGATTCTTGCTCACCTCAAATCCAGCATCAAAGGGGAGGCTTCCAGCAATGTCTCCACCTTTGCCACTAAAATAGCGGCCTGAACTAAAATTGACCTGTACATCACAACGTTGATTAGGAAAATAGTAATATAGTGAAACACATACATATGATCATCTGAAAAACCTTAATCATAAAGGCCCGTTAACATCTGAAAAACAAAATTCGACTGTACAGGCAAGGCAGGAACCACAAATTTCAAAAGGATACTAGAATCTGACGAAGTAAATTGCCCGTCACAATTAAGACAAAACAAAATCTGAATGCTATCAACTGAAAAATAATTCAGCCACCATCAAAAGAAGATTCAGCCAATGAAAAACAAAATGAAGCGAGCACGTGAATCTTCAAATGAGTGGAATAAGAAGGAATTTTCAGGACTGGAATGAAAGTAGCCACTCCCGTTGCGGTCTCTTATCAGATAAGACATGTCAAAAACAGCATGGGAGTTGCTTTACAAACAACCCAAGATATGGCCTTTTGGCGAAGCCATGTCAATTTTGAAAGTCCTTTTAGAGTATAGCCCACTCCACAGCTAGCTAGGCTGGAAACAAATAGATCAAAGTCAAATGGGTCGCTACTCACTAGATTCAATATTTCAATGTAACCTCTGAAGGGGCAAGGCTTTGCTGTGTATCTTAGTGGATGGGGGCGTGGGATAGGGCTTATCCTTTCTTACTTGGTAACTTCCCACCAAGATTTCTATTCAGCACATCTTGTTGCAACCACTGGCTCTAGCTTGAGCATGTTCTCATCTCTGGTGCAGATGAACGGCTGCTAGGTGTGTGTGTGCTCGAATGGTTCTAGATTCTGCTGAGCCAACACTGACACTCAAAAACGACATATCATTTTCCTTTCGATCTCTCGACACTTTCATTTGTAAAGATTGCGGACTGTAAGAGCATGGAGGACGCTATCAGTTTTTACTGAAATCCAAAGAGCACAAACTAGCCACAGAGCTAATTACTGAAGCATACAGCCTAGAATGTTCTTTCCGTTTATACAGAGGCCTATGTAAGCTACCTACAAGTTTGCCTATCCGCTTTCTAGTTAGACCCGACGCTATGCTCACATACAAAAGGCGAGTCTGTCAATTAGCAATGCCTAGATAAGAGAAAACGTCCAAATTGTATCAACACAGAAATGATAAGGCTGGTGAGAATCCAACCAGGCCTTCTTCAGATGATTACTATCACCTATCTTATCAAGCACTATCATCACATAAAAGTGCAAACATTCATATAGAGCCTTGCACCAAAGAAGGAAAATTTGAGGCGCAAATTAGAAAAGAATATATATACAAGAAATATTAACGGCTGTCTTTATCCTATACTGTGATCAAAGTTAAGTATCACCAAACGAGAAAAACTACACTCAAAACCATACAAATAGAATTCTACGGATCACTCTGTTAGTTTATGTGGTGATTTCAGTTTGAGGAGAGCTAAAACCCTAAAAATGCTACCAAATGACCAAAGAGACATTTACAAGACTGAAAATGGAAAGCCAAAAGCACCAAAAAGAAAACTTACATCACTAGCATTAACCCCAGCGTATAAAATTTTTACTAGAACGTGATTTGGATTAATTGGCTGTGTCAATGGAGCACACCGTATCCTTGTAGCAGCACGGAAATTGTGATTCAAGGAGTCAACGACTCTGACAAACAAGAACATTCAGCAGGCATTAAGGTTCTAGCTATGATATTAATTTTCTAAACAACGAACGAACTTATTACAAAATCACAAGGCACGCTGAATCATGAAACATCTCTAGTCAAAATATGTAGGGTCCAAGATGAAAATGCTCGCGTTAGTGTCACGGTACGGTACTTTTGCCGGATTGTGGTGCACACCCTTGCGGCCTTGCCCACACCTAGGGGAGAATGCAAGCAACAAAAGGTCTCGTGCTGTGAGGAATCTCCCACTAGCACACTTCTCGGGTATCGGGGTGTGTGTCGGTAATCCTAGTCACGATCATGAACGGCTGACACGAATGTAATAAAAGCAAGCAACAAGCATTAACAAGCTTAAAGGTAGGAAGAGATTTTTATTGATAGTACATGACTTGTAAGAGGAAACATTGAATGTGCATAATAGCCGTACGTTCCTCCGACTCAATTAAACTAAGCTAAACTAAGAATCACAACCCAAGATCCGACATATAGGAAGAAACCTTGGAGTATGACATTTACAAATCCTAAGAGTGCGAAAATAAAGTACGGAAATATAAATGTTGTGGGGCAGAAGCGTGCGGACCATCACAGTTAGCGTCACAGTCTAAAGGATTAGAAAGAGGAAAATCCTGGTTATTGAGTTTGGCTATAGTAAAGCCTGAGATAGTAAGAAAATCACAGAGCATTGCCCTGGAAAATTGGTAATCCTCGCTTTTCCCACGTGACACTAGATTGACGAAGGAATTAGTAACCGCACTTGAGAACAAAAAAAAAAGTCAACTGAGGTAAAGAAACCATACTTCAAAAGTCAACTTAACTTGGACAACCCTCAAGGACGTTAGTGGTACACATACTATCCACCAACAACTTAGGGGCCTGATCTACACAATATTTCAAATATTGAAAAACAAAAACCGAGAAAATCGCCCTTTCGTTTCAAAACAAACTTTCCATGGAAAGAGAGTGTAAATGGAAAGCAAACCAAGTGTTCATCATATTTCGTTTTTGTACAAGTAGTAATTTACCAGCGCGGCAGCAGCATGAATATTCAGCCAAAAAAACTAATTACTAAGGATAGGAAACTTCCGTGCAGGATTGAAAATAAGATCGTTCTCACATTTTTTTGAAGCTCCGAGGCAATTTAATATCCAATGGGTCAATTTGTAAGAATCTTCGACTTGATTTTGATGAAGATACTCGGTATTTTGCTTCTTCAGCAGGAGTTGGCCAATACTCCAGCCCTCTACGATTTGTTATCCATAAACAGCAACCGGCTTTAGTGTTGTCTGTGATGAGCTCCAAGGCACCTGTATAGTTTAGGTGGATGATTGTCAGCAATTCAGCATAACCATATCCTTACACTGATGCTAAGATGAATTTCAGAATCAATAATAAGAACAAGAAACATAAATATCTAGACATATACTACAATAGTGTATAATATAATAGTACCATTCACCACCATTTTCATGGGTATGAAGCCCCCGAGCAATGTTACAACTTTAGGATCCATCTTTGACCCTATATCAGTTTCAACGTACTGCACAACGAGGAACGTTAGCATTCACAGGTCACAACATCCAATGCAACCTAAAAATTTCTTGTAACTAGTAAGCATGTCAAAGCTTTCAAGAATGGATCTGCCTGTCGGCCTGATCAGAATACCTAAGCAGTGTAGTTGTTGGGCTGTAATCTCTATCACGTTGCATAATTATATACGGGGTATTTTTTTTTTTTATGAGAATAGATTATCTCACTTACGGACAGCATTTCCCTGTATAACTATGCAAGGCTGAATAGTTGTGAATTTCTGTTCCTTCTATAGATTTCTATCGTTTCAAATGCATACTTCATAAGAAATCCTCTCACACATACTTAACACATTTTTCAGCCACGAAAGTAGAAGCTTAGAAAGACTCAACAACATTAGACTGGTATCTCGAGGATTGCATCTATCAGCTTCTACTTCACAACACAAGTACCATAGCTGGTCAGCTTTGCATTAAGCCATCGTATATCAAGGCCACATATGGTGTTACTAACCCATGTGTGCATATTAAGCTTTGCTAGCGAAGATTGAATTATCACACAACCATTATTCAGAAATTTGTTGCTGTCCGAACTCCGAATCAAGTAGGCAAGCCCGACACTAAATTAAACCAGCATACTACTTTGAAGTCTCAACAGGTCCATTAAGTTTCAGTCTTGCTTTCAGATGAGGCATGGACCATTTCTTTTTGCTGAGAATCAAACCATGTTGGGCACACAATTTTGTGGGTCACCGACGTGGAAATGATGGTATCTTTAATGCCCGGGGCTCAGGCATTTAACACATCTTGCAACCTATGTTAATTTGACTCTTACTTTCAAGGCTAAATCCATATCCGACATGATACAGAAACAAACTCATATCTCTCCAAGCAAAAAAACGGAGAGGCTCGCGTGGCAAACGTTAGAGAAAGAGACTAATATTTGACTTATATAGCCATATAGTACGACCTTTTAACAATTCAGAGCTTCATGTCTCATAAGTAATAACATAAAGTAATATGGCATAAAGATACGAGGATAGACTATTCCATAGCTTTACGAAGTAAAAGTAATATGACGTAAAGCTACGAGGATAGACATCTTACTTCTGGGCAGAGTGCGTTCACACGAATTCCTTGACGTCTATATGGAAGAAGGGATCTGGTGAATAAAACTACACCTCCTGCAAGGTGAAGAAAAAATCAGTACTCAGGGTTTTAGTTGTTAAAGATTTCTTCAAGCACAACAAAGGAATCAACAAATAGTTACTCCCTGTATGGTAGAAGTGCAGAATACTTATGGTTTAATTATAGATGAGAAAGAAACCTTTAGAAGCAGAGTAAGCTGGATCCCCAAACAATGGATAAAGACCAGCAGACGAAGCCATATTGATGATAACTCCAGGTGTTTTAGCAGCTTGCATTGCTCGAAGCTGATAAAAACAAATTGGATGTGACGCTAGTAGTGAATTCAATACGATGAAGGTGAGCAGGGAATGAAAAGGAAGAAGTACCGCTAAAATGGTACAGTGAATGGCGGCAACAAGGTTGACATTAATTGTACGTTTCCATGTAGAAGAGCCATCAGTAGGGTCGTTGTGTAATGGGACAGCAGTAGTAATTCCAGCATTATTAATGCAAATATCCAAGCCGCCATATGTTTGCAGGTGCTTGGCGAAAGCAGAAGACAGGTCACCTGCGGCGAAAACAAAGAATCGTTGAGTTGAAAACATCAAACATTAACAGATAAATAAATAAAATAAAATGGTACTATAGTGTACCCGAATTGGTGACATCGCATCTGACGAAAAGCGCAGAGGGGAATTTAAGATTGTGATGAAACTTAGCATTTATCTTCTGAATCACGGCAGTGACTTGCTTCCCCTTCTCCTCCGAAAAGTCAACGATGGTAACAAATATCCCTCTTTCTGCAAATGCTATGCTAATAGCTTCACCTGAATAATAATAATAATAATAATTGAACAAATCGATTTTATTAACCAAAAATAAAGAATCCAGATAGATTATTGAATAAAAACAGTACCGATGCCTGAAGCCCCGCCTGTGACCAATGCTGAAAGCCCGGGTTTCAGTTCCATTACCACCGGCTATTCCTATCAATATTTATGATGATGATGATAGATTTGCCAATGGCGTATTGCACTAACTAGATAGATATACTCGATATTAATAGACTTTTTGTCCACGGGAGTATATACTCATCGTCATCATATCATCATCATCATTATCATTATCAGTGTCAAAGCGCAATCAATATAGTTGACGTGGCACAAGGAGCTCTCTTATAAAATGGACAAAATAGTCCATTCACTTAAGTAATTTAAATACTCCCTCCTATTCACTATAATTGCAACATTTGGGTTGGGCACAATATTTAAGGAAAATTATTAAAATAAGAGTAATAGAGTTGTGTGGGGTTTAGTGAGAGGAGAGAGGGATGAATAAAATAAGAGTAAAAGTTACCAAAAAAGGAAACGTTGCAATTACTTGAATAATCCGTTTCTGGAAAGTGTTGCAATTATAGTGAATAGGAGAGAGTATCAGGTAAAAAATAAAGGGTAGAATAGTCTTTTCGCCTTTCTATACACAACCCAATTTCAGTTTCCTATAAACAGGCGTGAGTCACAGATTTATACGGACTAGGTAGCACGGACACTCCTCCTAACTAGCCGTACCGTGCCCGACACTCGGACACCCGACACTCGTCGGACACACGCCTAAACATGTTATAGTTTAGACGATGAATAAAATGTAAAAAAGGACCGATTAAAAGATGGGTTTGGGTGAGAAATGAGAATCGGTGTAGTCATATGGTCAAATTTGACGTTCATTTATCTAAATTTAATATCAAATACATTACAAAACTAAAATTATACATTATTTATAACTATAAAATATACTTCCTCTCATTCATTATAAGTGTTCCATTGTGAGGATGACACGAGAATTAAGGAAATGAGTTAAATAATGTAAAGTATTGTAGTGGGGTGAGGTAATTGGAGAGAGGGAAGGTAATGTGGAGTATTATTGTGAGTGAAGTGATTAAAATAAGTATTGTTATGGGGTGAGGTGGGGTATTGTTGTGGGTTGAAGTGATTAAAATAAGTATTAAACATTGCCAAAAATTGAATAGACGGAAATGGACAATGGGACACTTATAATAAATGGGAGGGAGTATATTTTATTAAATTAAAAAGCCGTGTCCAGTGTCCTAAATTTCATGGGATGCGATATCACGTGTCCGTGTCCGTTTTGGTGCTACCTAGCTTACCGAAAAAAAGTCTTAACATCTTTAACTCAACTATTTTCTCCGTTATTATCAAAGTCGGTCATCAAACCCAAAAATTTATCAAACCATGGCAACTTATCATCATTAAATCATGCCATCATGGCGACTCATTAACAATGCCTAAAATAATAATTGAAATAACCAGTGTATTAGTTGGATCAGGTTTGGCAAAATGACTACATACACCTCTCATTTGAAAATATTTTTCAAATTTTAAAAATAAGAAAAAAACGATAAAATATATTAATCAATTAAAAAGACACGTAATCATCTTCCTAGAAAACTTACCCCTTCCACAATACCGTGAATAGTTCATGACCATCTCTTATTCTAAAAATTTTTTTAAAGAAAATTTTCATGTAATTTAAGGATTAGCAAAATACGTGAACGGTAATATGTTTTGACATTTTGTTTTATACTTTATTCTCAGATAATCAGAGTAATTATTAATTTGCTCCTTCATCCCAACGAGATGTATTGACAACGATGAAATAACACTACTTATTAAAATTCACAAATTCTCATTTGTGATGGCTCTTTTTCGTCACAAATTGTGACGGACCCAAATGTGACCATTTCAATGAGAAAATATGACTATTATTTTATAGGTAACATTTTATAACTGTTTATTTTTTTTATTTTAATGTGGTCATATTTGAGTCTGTCACACTAGTACAAAAAACTCCTATCACGACGCGGTTATTGTGGCGGTTCTAATAGAAACGACGCGAAAAGCCCAATAAATTGGCGGGAGGAGGTCTCTTGTGACGGTTTAAGTAAGAACCGACGTGATAAGTAAAACTTTTTATGGCGGTTTCAAATAGAAAACGCCACCGTAAGTTATTTATGGCGGTTATATTAACAACCGTCGTTAAGAATGACGCTAAAAATTAACACAAAATTACGATTTTACGGATTAAAACCGCCATTATATATTTATATGTTCTTATGTCGATTTTTAATCACAACCGACTTAAATAGCAAAATAAAATAAAATAAAGGTCAAACCTTTAGGATTCTCAAACACACAATATCCGTATTCCTTCTTCTTAATCTCCACACTGTTAAACCCTAACCCCTCAATTCAATCATCAATTGCAGTTCAACTCCGGCAATCGTCAATTCCTTTTCTCACGCAGCCCTCGAGAACCGTTAACTTCCTTCTCACGCCGCAGCGTCGTCGACCACCAAGCCAAGATCATCTCCTTCTACACGCCAATTGCAACTCCGGTAAGTTTACGAATCCCATTCAGTTTTCGAATTATCATTTGTTCCCAATTTCCCGAACCCTAATTCTATGGATTACATTTGTGAATTTTTTTTTTCAAGAATTAGTGCTATGTGTATATTTGTTTTTATATAATTAGTGCCACTGCTGTTTTTATTGTCGTTTTAGTCTTGTACAATTTGTGTTAATGGGGTTAGATACTGAGTTGGGTACAAGTGTGTTTAAGTTTTTCCAATAGCAATTTGTTTTTACAGTTTAAGACGATTTTGATGAATTGTGTTTGATGATGAAATGGCCAATTGGGTTTCTTTCCAAAGATTTATTCTTTCTGTGAGATTACTATTTTGGGAGAGTAAGGCAGAAGGATGTTATGTAATTGCTTTCATAGGGTTAGATATGGAGTTGGGTACAAGGATGCTTCTGAGTTTAAGACGATTATGGTTGAATTGTGTTTGATGAAGCTATGTAGTCCAGCTATGTTAATTAGTTCGTATTATTTATACTATCTTTGAGTTAAGGTGGAAGTTTGCAACGCTTGTTTGAATTGGCAGAGGAAACTAGGATGAGGATGGCCATCGGGAAGAAGTCCAGCAGTTTATGGCATTAACTGGTGCAAGGTGATACTCATTTGCTTGTAGGACATCATTTGGTTTAATTGCCAAATTGGAGAGTATATGCTTTTATAAATGGAGATTGCAATGAACAATTAAGTGTAAGTCTAGCTCGATGATCTGGTGAATCTGTTTGAGTGTATGACTTTGTTGTCGGGATGCTTCCGTACAACATTTTTGGTAGCAGGTCACACACATGTATTATACAGGCGTCTAGAGGTTTTCAACGAAAATTTTCCTGCTGTGGTTGCAGGTCACATGCATGTATTATACTGGCCGTCTAGAGGTTTTCAACGGAAATTTTCCTGTTGTAAGTGATTTTTTCTTTAATAATACAATATAGCTTCAATATGGAAATCAGATAATGCTATTTGTATGATTGTATCTATCTATATGTCTGCAAAGTTCAGCAATATATTAATATGCTGTAGGAACCAAATATATCCAATGTACAAGGCTTTCATAAAGCCAGATCTTGAAACAGTCCATGTCAAGATTAGCCAAAAATTTAATTCATTTACTGGCTTTCAGAACCTTTCTTACATTTTGAAGGTTAATTTTCCAAGTGTATTTTCAATCATGTTTTCATATTGTTTGTTCTGAAGCATTCTAAGCTGGTTTTTTTATTCCCGTTCCTCTAGAACTGAGAGGTTTCTGTTCTTGTAGTTAAGAAGAACTGTGACCAAGGATCAAATCAAGGAAGTGATACCAGAGCTAACTAGGGAAACTAAAGAGGAGACATGACATATACCTTTTACCCCTAGGTGAAGATCCTATAGCCAGCCAGTCATATCTCAGGATGAGGAACAGAGATGGCAAGTACAATCTCATGTTTGAGGTATTGTGACATCTTCTTTTGTAGTGTTACATGGAAAATATTAATCTAACTGATGCAAGATTTTGGAGAATTTCAGTATGCTAGTTTTCCTTGATGCTAATTGATGTTTAGTTGCAGCACATATTATTTTGCTTATGTAAAATAATTGTCTTTTGGTCAATGTCATATTTTAGCTTCTATTACTCTCTGAACCGCTTCTATTATTGTTACCTCAAATTGAAGCATCACAGGATTTTTTGCAGTATTTTCGATGTAAAAATTGTTTTCGTGGATACGCCCCCTCGACCTCAATAATATGTTACTCTAAAAACTAGCCTTCCGCTTTACATGTTAATTGAATTTCATCTATGATCTAAATACTCCGTATATTGCTACTCATGGACCTGGCTCATTAAAATTACCCTTACTAGCTTTAGATTCAGATTTCAGACACCTCATTGACGAGGAAGATCCACCTTTCACTTTATTAACAAGAAATTGTTATGAGTATTATGAATAAAATCTGATTTTACTAATTTCAAAAAGACACTCATAAACAGTGTTTAGTATATATAATGTTTTTCGTAACTCAGATATTGTTTGTTGTTACCCAAAATATGTTTAAAAAGCATTTTATTTTTTTTCGTAACCTCGATAGTGATGTCGTGATTGACCTTGCATATATTTGTTTGTGCTGACAGCCTGACATTTTTGGTTCATCAGGTTTATTGAGTTGCACGACAAGCTCATGGCTTATGTGACTGATTCTTTTCAAAGCCATACCCATCTTTCATAAGGTACTTTTATTAGAAGTTTGCAAGCGTTTCTAATTGTTGCTCATTTTTTTGTCCGACATATGCCATGCTCTGATACGATTGCAGGCTTTGAAAGAAGCTTTTGTGGTGCTTTTAAACAAGGGAGTCGCTGGTTGGTTAGTTCTAATGCTGAGCTGCTTGCACCATTTGACTATAGAAAGGTGGTACTTGTAGATTAGTTTATCAACTAAGGCGTGTATGTTATTCATACACTTAGGATGGTTTTTTTGGGAACAATGATGTTGATGTAATTATTTTTATGATTGGATATATTATGGTCCTAGATTGATGTAACTTTGTTGGACTTGTATGATTGATGCGAATATTATAAATGAGGTTACATTTTTATTAACAGGTGTCATTTGTTCATATAATTTATGGGATTATCAAATTTATGGGTAGGTGCTGCTTAAATTTCTAGTAGCAAATTATTATTTATTAAAAAAAATATAAAATTTTATTACGACGGTTCCTTCAGAAACAACGTAAAAAATTTAAATATTATGCTAATAGTTTCACATTTTATGGCGGTTCTCCAACAAGAAACCGACGTTATAAATTACCTTCAGTGGCGGTTCTTCATTCAAAACCGACGTTATACACATGATGAAATGCTAAAATACAATTATTAAAAATGATATGGTGACGGTTGTATACCGTTATCGTGACGGTTACTGCCTAACAACCGTCGTTGTAAGAAACCTTATTATGGCGGTTGTGTTTACAAAACCGCCATGTATAAACGACCTATTATGGCGCTTTTAGAACCGCCACGAAGCTATTATGACATGGGCATAGACGACGGATCCTAAACATTGGAAAACCGCCATAAAATGTCATTTATGACCGCCACTGTAGGGGTTTTTTCTACTAGTGTCATAATTTGTGATCGTCACAAGAGATACCAACTGATTAAAATTAAGCAAAACTAATACTCCGTATTACCCTTCTTTAACAAACTCATCCTAAAAAGTGTGTGGCGAGGGCAAAATTGTCATTAATTATCATTTCATAAAAGTAATAATTTACCTAAAAAAACACAAGTACTACATACTCCCTCCTACCCATATCTATTGTCCCTTTTGCCCCAATTTCTTACCCATCAAATTGTCCCTTTTGCTTTTCCCCATGAATTTTTTGGATTAAACTTCCCCCAACTCACCCAACTATACATTACTTTTTATTATTCTATTCAATTTCATAACACCCTCTCTCCTATTATCTTACTCCTACCCATTACTTTTTATTATTCTATTCAACCCCATAAATTTTCTACTTTATCCCAAAAGGGACAATAGATATGGGTAGGAGGGAGTATTATATATCATATACGGAGTATATATGATACTTTTACTCTTCTTTATCAATTGTTTACCTTTGATTTTAATGTTTCTCAGAAAATAATAAAAATGTAAATATTCTCTTAAGCCAGAGGGAATACTACGTAAGTACGTATCATATACTCCCTCCCATTCATCATAATCTTCCCCTTTGGTTTTGGCAAAATATTTAAGGAAAACTATTAAAATAGGAGTAAAAGAATTGTGTGGTTGGTGATAGGAGAGGAGAATGAATTATTAGTAGTTAAATAAAGAATTGTGGGGCCAAAACATGAAAGAAAGTAATAAAATAGGAGTAAAGGAGTTGTGTGGGGTTTGGTGATAGGAGAGAGGAATGAATAAAATAAGAGTAAAATTTTCTAAAAATAGAAAGGGAAAGATTACTTGAATAATCCGTTTTAGGAAATAGGGAAGATTATAGTGAATGGGAGGGAGTAATATATTATAGTAAAGCTGAAATCAGTAATTCAAATGAGTTGAAGTGTCATAACTCATAGTATGAGAAAAATGCATATTTAAAATCTCAATGGCCAATGAGTAATTGTCAAAATCGCATCTCATAAACTACTATAACAAGTAAGTTTGCTATTAATCATAAACTTTAATTCTTTCTCTAATTAAAGTGCGCCATTTAACGAGAGAAGTGGAAGACAATATTTCATTACCTTGAAACAATCCTACTTTATTCTGATATTGGGTTTCAGGAAAAACAAATACAAATAAATATTAATTTGCTAAAATTTCTCAAGTAATTCCATAATATATAGGAGTACTTTAATTCTTCCGTCCCGGTGAAAAGTTATCTACTTCCACTTTAGGGTTGTATTAATCATTAGTTATCTATTTCCATTTTTGGTAATTTTATGTGGTTCTCTTTCATGTACAGTTAATTATATGTTTTGTGAGGTCTGAAATAACCTATTTTTCCTCGGTTTTGTTCCAAAAGCAATAGATCACTATTGATCGAGACGGAGAGAATATCAGATCATGAGCAATAGATGATATATAATTATCAAAAATTTAATTTAGATACTTATTATTATTTACAATTCATATAAGTTGGAGTGATTCTGATCTAGAAAATTATATAAGAACTGATGCATAATATTAAGACATTGAAAGATAACTAGGTTGGGTGCCCGGCTACGCTAATAGGTCCATATTTTATAGAGTTTTCCCCTTTATTTAGCTCACATTTTAGTTGATTATTGCACTTGTATTAAGTGATTTATTGAGCTAATGCTACTTTTTAGTTGTTTTGCTTGCATTTGCTATTTTTGTAGGAATCTAAGCATTTAGAGGCTTTTTCCACCATTTTGAGCAAGCAAATGGACCATGGCATGACAAGATCACATTGAGTTGGTCCATTATACATTTCACTAATCATTTTA
>JAGPOY010001458.1:0-17340 GCA_018983105.1 Silene uniflora
AAGGAGAAGATGGGATGTTGATGATGAAGGTGACGGTAGGAGTAGGGTTGTATTTGTCATTTAGGGTTTGGTAACTTGGGTGATATGGGTCGTGGTAGATGGGTAAGCTCGGGTAAATGGGTTAAGAAATGTTTGACCCAAATGCCAACATAAAATATAACCCGACTCTCTTATACGATAACAACTCGATTTAAGAATCGCTTACGATAATAAATATAATCACAATAATAATATATAATTTTAATTATAACTTATAAAATACGGAGTATTACATTTTCTGAGCTTGTGACCTTAAACTTTACTTATTTTTGAGTATATGTATATTTTTTTTGAGTTTATTAGAGTTTATAAGTTAGATCTTAATTTTTTTTTCTTTCAAAACTCAAATTTAACCAGGCTTATATATAATGTTTTTAAGTTTTATTGTAAATTTTCGAGCTTAATGTTTAAGTAAATAAACTCATAAACTTTATTATAAAACTCATAATTTTTAAAACAAAATTCAAAAAAGTGAGTATAATGCTCAGAAACTATAAAATTGGTGGTAGTATATCGGATGTATGATCTACTTACTGCCATCCATGACATGAGAATGATGTTAGGACGAACTTCAACAAGACATGTAGGAAACGTCTAAATGTGAATAATTATGTCGGGACAAAGGTAAAAGCTAAGGTAGGATTGAACCTTGTCCGGATTGGATGCCCCCGGAGTATACACAAAGTTCTTGGAAAAGCGTAAGGACAAGGCATTGGTCAAGAGATCGAAGGAAACTTCGATCAAGAGAGGAAGCAACGATGATAGACCAACTACCCATCGTTATATATCGGCAATTAAAAGCGATACAAATTTCTGTCCTTTTTTCCCCTTATTTGGAGCATTTTTTTTCCATCTGAATTTGCGAAGTCCTTATCTTCACTTTGTGACACAGTTTGCGTCACCATTTTCTTGATGCCCATGTCAACCTTAGCTTTATTTGGAACATTTCTCTCCATATGGCATGATAGAGCACTTCTCTCTACCATTTTTTTCAATTGATGGAGCACTTCACTCTAACTTTCAATTATGGTGCAGTCTCACCATTTTTTTCAACTCTCTCTTTTACACTTCTCTCACCATGTTTTTTATCACCCCATTTTCGAATCAAACCTTTGAGTAGAGATGACAACAGTCCACCTTCTCAACTCAAGAAACACTTAAACCATGTAAAATATCTAAGGGAGAATACAATTGCAAGAAAAGGAAGAAGTTTTATGTTAAATATGCTTAATTAATATTAAATGATATCATAACCTATAAGAAGGTAAACATACAATCTAAAATATTAGAAAGCTAAAGCTAGCATAGGTGGAGGTTACTTCATGTTCACATTTTGGCAATATTAAGTGGATTGGGTCAATCGGGTAAGTTATGGTTATGATAAGGTATAGTTCCATTTCTAGCTAGGCTTATTAGCGCAAGTTCAATGATGTAGCTTAGGGACTAGCTTATAATTTCCAATTACAAGCTAGTTGCAACACCATTAGAGAACGCCAACTAGGATGGCTTGACTTAAGTTAGTTGCTTCATTACGCTACTTGCTTACAATGACCCTCATTGACAAAACAACGAATAGAAATTTAAATATATAAAAAAAAATGACTTGTAGGTCACCTGAAGCTAATATATAGTTCAGTAGCTTTAGAATAATTGTAGCTTAGGGTATGATGTGGATTTGCCAAGCTAGAAGGTTACCGCTTACTGTTTGACTTCCTCTTATAAGGTAGACATTTTTTTTTTGTTAAAGTGGTACTAACATAAATAAAAGTCCAGTACGTTACAATCAAGGGGGATCGGGGTGGGGAATAGGAGTAGAGGTTCCAAAGGTTTTATCCCTGCAAAGATAAACATCAGCAAAAGGTGGAGGGTCATTCCACCAAAACAGACCCGGAAGAGAATGATGGCCATTCTTGGCAACCCAACGAGCCACAAGATCAGTAGTTACATTCAATTCCCTTTTCTCGAATACGATTTCCTACTTGGGCAAGCCCTGCAATAGTTCTCTACATACAATCCATAATAAGGCTAGAACTAGCATTCAAAATCAATTTTTCGTGTAAAATATCATCCACCACCCGTTTACAATCCGAAGCAATGACTCCAGCATTGGAAAGAAAAGTAGTAGTAACTGATAGGCCATCACGAACAGCCAAAAGCTCAGCAATATAAACCGTGTTACAAGACACAAAGGACCCGGATCCCATAACCCAATTGCCTAGATGATCACGACAAATATAAGCTAACTCAGCAATACGCTTATCAATATGGATAGACGCATCACAGTTAATCTTAAGATTGCCAAGAGACGGCGGAATCCAAGTGGGAGAGACATTAGGAGAATTTGTAAGGGGAATGGCGGAGGACAAATTAGAAGGTTGAAGGGCATACCACTCAATCACTAGGAACTTGACATGGTTGAACTAGAGGTGGAAAGGAGGAACAAGAGCCTGAAAAACACATTTATTGCGCCTAACCCAAATATTCCAGATTATGAACGAGAAAAGAGTAGCCCAAGCGAGGTCACTGACACTCGTCATATCATTAAGATTTCTATTAAGCCCAACATGAAGGGGGGAGGTGTAAAAACAAGAAGGTGGCTCAAATTCATTCTAAATATCTCTAGAGAAGGAACAATCTCTAAGAAGATGGATTGTGCATTCAGAGACAGGGTTACAAGACATACAAACGGCAGAGAGAAGCACATGTCGCGAAAAAAGAGTACTGGCAGAAGGAAGTCTATCACACTAGGCTAACTAAATAAAAAATCTAATCTTAGGCTGGGTGTGGACTTTTCAACTCAAAACAAAAGGCCAACAATCCAAGGATCCTCCCATTTGCACAAATAGTCATAGGCCAGCGAGAGAGAGAAGGAGTTCCTGGTGACGAGGGAAGAGATGCTAATGTGAGGTCTCGTCTTGGAAGGGAAAGGAATAGAGAGGATCAAATTCAAAATGTGAGGCGGAAGGTTGAAGGACAAGTTGCCAAGGTTCCACCTATTATTGGAGATAATGGCAGAGAGGTTACTTGAGGACTCGGGAAGAGAGAGAGGCCCCGAGATACGACAACACAAGGTAAGGTACCAGAAGGTAGCCAAACACCCTCCCATAAGGGGATAGAGGAGCCATTACCAATTGACCAAGAAAGTGAATTCTTATAGGCTTCCCACCCGCTGCTTAGGTTTTTCCAAAAAAGGGGAACGTAACCTTTGGAAAAGAGAGAGGTGCAATCCTTCCAATAATATATTTACTCTTCAAAGCATCAGTAGTCATGTTATCGGCGTTCAAAAACCGACTGTAACAATGTTTGACCACGAAAACTTTGCTGAGAATATCATTGGAGCGGATGCCCAATCCACCCCTAGACTTGGGAGCGGTGACTCTCTCTCCCCCCCCCCACCTTCAAAGGAAATTATTAATAATGGAATCCAGAGACCGAATAGCATAGGTGGGAAGGCGGAGACATTCGAGGTGAAAAGAGGGAATGGCATTTAAGGTGGCTTTTATGAGACATATTCTAACCGCCTTTTGAGAGGAAGGCGGTTTTCCATGAGGATAATCTATCTCGGACACGATTGATGATTGGTTGGACATCAAGTTTATTGAGGCGCTTGTGGGTGAGGGGTAACCGAGATAAGTACCAAGTGACAAGGGTAAAGTCGTGTACCCTAAATCAAAGTAATCCTATAATACTACTAACAAATAGCTAGCGGTAAGTAGGGTATCGTATCCACAGGGAGGCGGTAATAATCTTGTTTGCTAATATTTCGGTCCCTCTTAAAGTAACAAATATGGGGTTTTGTTTGATTGATTTCTAAACTAATTGCAACAAAGTAAATAAGACGAATTCAATAAAATTAAAGGAGTCTAGGGATCAAGTTCACTAGGTCAGTTATACGGGGGTGTGATTTAACTAATTAATTGAGCAGTTATGTTGTTTAAGGTCATATACTCATATGATCTGTCGACTCAAATATGCCCTTTAGATCTAAACTTAACATGCGATCGCTATAATTAAGTCAGTCAATTCAATTGTCGCAGCCTATACTAGTCTTAATCCGGTCGGCAATAATCCTAGTTTGCAAGACTAATTAATTAACTCTTATTAGTAATTAATTAATTAGATTCAGGACAACAATTGAACAACAACATAAAGCAATTTAACAATTAATTCATTAAGATAAAAACCCCCTTTTAACAACCTATATCCCCTTTCACCCTAGATTAGAGATTTAGCTACGCATACTAGAAGGAACTACAACAATAATAATAAACGAAAGCATAATTAAGAGCATAAAATATAAATACAAAATATTGAGGAAGAATCGAATAAATACCGTAGTAAAATTAAGGATGAACGAAGTCTAGATCCGGAAAAAATATAAACTAAGCTAAACTAAGAGTTTCTAGAAGTCTTTAGAGTAAATAAGACATCCCTAATAATATTAGGCTAATTGGATATTTATAGTAAACATAAACCGACTTTAGGAAATAACGCGGAGATCAAGTTAACAGGAACTCGATCGAGTCGTCTCAGCGCGTAATTCCTGCTTTACGCACTGAACTTCAAACGGCCGCCATTTTTTCGTTACTTGTCCGAATCAAGCTATTTTTGTGGTGTTGGAAAGCTAAGAGGATAAGCTTTCACCTTCAATTGGAATCACCTAATTATCATTTGTAGAACTCGAGATATGGCTCTTCAAAGTAGGTACTAGTTATATGAAGCACTTCTTTCGCTCGCCTAGCTTCCTTACTTCTACGCTTCTTCAATTCTCTTCCTTTACTCTTCTAGTTCTCCGTGCCATGTTCTGTGTGTTCCAACATTCCAAGTCCGCGGTGCTCATTATACTCCTTTGCTCCATAAATGTTTTGGTTATTTTTGGTGGATTAGGTCAAAGAGGTCTTATTCCTTATTCTAATGCGATGATATGTAAAATACGTAAAAACAACAAATAACACAAGGCCTTTGGTGACGCGGAAAACCTGATGTGGAAAACGACCGCGGGAAGGGACGATACCCTTCCAAGGATTACACTAGCTTTGCTAATGGAGGACGATTACAACGAGCAAGAGACGGTAATATTGCTAGTACAATTGCTAGGGCTTTTGTGCTTATGCGTGTATGGAGTTGAATAATAATGCACGATTCCTCCTCGTCTTCTTATGTAGGACCTAAACCCTAGTAGGGTTTAGGTGGCTTTCCTTCCAAGTCTTCTTATGGCGCCTCCATGCCTAACGCCGAACCCTCCATGGGTTGCCTGCTGCCTCCTGGGCTTCAGATGTCAAGTCTTGCTCGCTCGGTCCATAACTCGTCCGTCCTTCTCTCCGGATTTGGGCATTGGGCCTTATTCCCTTACGCGACCCAGTGTGGCTTAATGCGAGTTGGGCCTCGCTCTTTCTCTATCCGCGGGTGACGACTTAAAGGGTCGGGTATACGGATTTATACCCAAACAGTTTGCCCCATAATTTTCCGCGAGATTCGTCTTCGTTGATTGAGCGGGAAATTATTAGTTTCCAAATCCTGCGCAGACTTTCTTTCTTTCTTCCACACGCTCTACCCCACCCCCTCGGTTCTCTCCCCCTCGATCCTCTCCCTATTAATACCCATTAACTCCCTCATAATAATCATCCCCAACTAATTCCTATTCCTATTAATTCCTTCATCTTCCTCTCTCCGACTTCCAAAATTTACTCTCCCCGCCGTCAACCTTTTCCTTCCAGGTAACCCTCTTTTTCTTCTTTCTTCGAATATGGATAGATCGGGTCAGGCTTCGTCTTCTTCTGCTCACGAATTAATGGAGGATGAACCTTTTATTTCTCGCTGTCTTTTTGTCGATCCTCACAACTGTGACTCTTCACTCACCTCTGCCGATATTCCTCGGATTAAGGCCTTGCTTGGCCTTGGGGACGATGTGGAAATCATCATCCCTGGTCCAGGCCAGAAGGCCAACGTTCGGCGCCGGGGTTGGGTATGCCTGTATCTTTATCCGTTTAAGTACGATCTTCGTTTTCCTTTTCCTCGCTTGATTCTTGATTTCTTGCGCACCAATAACTTCGCTATGGTTCAACTTTTCACCACTATATGGCGTGTGCTTTTGTATTCTCTCGCCGTGAGCGAGAAGACTGGCGCCATAATCTCCTTAGGAGATCTGGCTCATGTGGTCAGCATTCGATCGCTAGGTAGGGGTTAATACTCCTTCCGCACTATTGGCGAGCCTATTCATAAGCATTCTTCCAAGTCTAGGGACGAAAAGTGGTTCCAGGAGTTCTTCTACCTCAAGGTGGACTCCATTCAGCCTCTTGTAGAGGGTCTTTTCGAGGCCTGGCAGCCTAACTCGAGTAAGTAGCCTTCTTCGTTCTTTCGTTGGATTTACTTGTCTCACCATCTTACTTTTTCGCTTGCATGCAACTCCTACCCCTCTGGTGCGTATTTGTAATCCTGCTGCCTCCAGAGAGAAGTTCTTCTGCATCTCCTAGAAGGAAAGGCTGTTCCCGGAGTTCCTCTCAGGCTTCGCTGCTTCCTCGACTGTTCAAACCTCAAGCTTCAGCCCGCAGCATGTCATCTTGTAAGCATCTCATGTCTAATTGTATTTCTTGCTGGCTGAATCTTTCCTGTAACCTAAGCGTTTCTTGCTGACTCATATCCTTGTCTGCAGTTCGTGCTAGACTCGATCCCTTTGAGGCTATTCTTCAGAGTTCTACCAGGAAGAGGGCTGTTGAGAGTCCCGCTACTCCTTCTTCCTCGAAGAGACCTGCGCCTACTCCTGCTTACACTCCTGCTGCTGCTTCTGCTCAGCCTATTGATGTGCGCCTTCGCTCTGCTCACCCTGTTTAGGTTCCTCTGGAGGTGTCTCCACTGTCGCGTCATCCTCTTACCCCTCCAAGGAGCCCTGTCACTATTGCCGATGACATTACGCTGCAATTTCCTGAAGGTTTCGGCAATGTTGACGTCGTCCCTTACTGGCCAGAGATGGATCAGCTTCTGTTACCTGTCGTAGCTGCATCCTTCGAAGAATTCAACCCTGAGGAGATGGCTGTTAATGATGTGCATAATGCTTTCATGGTAACTTCCTTTCTTGATTTTCGAACCTCTCTTCTTGTTTCTTATCCCATATTATGCCTGCTGATGCCATTTCACTGCTTGCAGACTCTCCAATCCTTCTTTTATAACAAGAGGATGATTGGCATTGTACAGACTGGTAACCGCGCTGTCAACCGCAAAAATCAGGAGCTTGTTCAGTCTTTGACTGACATGGAATATCAGTGCACTGGCCTGAGGAAGAGGGTAGCTGACTTGAGGGGTGAGCTTGGTGGTATGAAGGAGCATTAGGACGTAGCATGTTAAGGCATCCGAGGCGAAGATGAAGGAGTTGAGTGCCCTGGCCATGGACGTAGTGGCCCATGCTATCTGGCGGGGAAAGATCCTGGGCATGCATCAGGCTTTGACCGAGACCATCACGCCACAGCGTATTGCTGAAGAGGAGGGGCGCCTGAAGGAGCACTACCCTGTGGACCCTGACCATAGCATGCTGATTCTGGAGGCAGGTGAAGTGAAATCTGCTGTGATGATGGAGCCTCAGGAAGCCAGCTTGCCCCAGTCCACTGTAGGGACTTCCAGTGCCGGAGGAGCCATCCCAGAAGCTGCTTCTGTTGGAGATGCTGCGGAGCCGGTACCTGAAAAGGAGGAGCAGCCAGAGCAAGCGGGGGATGGGGTGTTATCAGCTGTGGAGGAGGTCATGGAGATGATCTCCTAATTTTAATTTCTAAAAATTTGAAGTGTTTTGGGTCTGGCCCTGTGTGGCGCAGACTTTGTAATTTTAAACAATGGTTCCTCGATCCTGCCTTGGCGGCAGGAGAAACATGTTTTTTGGTAACAGCCTGCCAGGGGAAGGCTGCGTTTTATTTTAGGTGCCTGGATATCAGGCGTTTTAAACAATTGTTGTTTTGTTTTGTTTTTTCACATATCTTGTGCTTGAGCTGTCATTGTCAGCCTGAGGGGTTGACTCCAGATGCAAGGGGTTTGCCCCCAGCTCAAGGTTGCTGCCGTGTTAGTATACACACCAATTTAGGCGTAGAGGTTGGTCACGTGACTGCAGTAGCCACGTCAGATTGGCCGTTCCAGCCCAAGGAGCTGGGATAGGCGTCTGGGTGTTTGGCCGTTTTGGTGTACAAACCAATCTAGGCCTGCCGTATCAGCATAGGGGCTGACTTAGGCTAAGCTGGCTCGTCGTATCAGCCAGAAGGCTGAGTTAGACTTGGCGCCGTAATGACGGGCTACTGAACCTTGTTCATGACGCAAGGTGTGTTCGCCGAGGATAGCCGAGGGAGGCGTACCTCATGGAGGATAGCCGAGGAAAGCGTGCCTCTTAGAGGATAGCCGAAGATGGCGTACCTCTTTAATGCATATAACCAACGCAAATACAAAACCAATGCAAACGAGATATGTAGGGGTGAAATCACTGAACCGTCGACCTTGCAAGACTTGTAAAATTCGGACTCTCACGGGTCACTCATCGTCTCTCAACAAAGCAAAGGGTAAGCAAATATTTGTGCAAGAGAGGAAGAGAAAATATAGTCGCTCACCTAAACTACGACCCACATAAACATGCATGTAATCTAATATGATAGACAATTCTAGCTACCGTACACATATATTCCAACCAAACGAGGTCCTATCACATGCCGAATACTTGCAAAATTTGGGAAGTGAGGTAATGGGTAAGAAGGGGCAAAATAATTTGGGAATGTGGAGGTAAGAGTCAAGCTAGTACCGCAAACATCACCAATAAAACAACATTTCGCTTCCAAACCATCTAAAACTTTAAGTACAATTGCCAATGCTTGGCAAACAACTCACTTGGCCAACAAAAACACAACTCCTCATATGATGTAAATGAATCGTAGGAGTAAAGTCGCTTTTTTTTTCCTTTTTCTTCTCTTTTTTTTTTTCATTTTCATTTTTCATTACCATTCATTTTGGATTTTTTTTTTCTTTCTTTCTTTTCTTTTTCGTTTCTCAATATATTTTTTCTCTTTTCTCCCTTCTTCTTTTATCACAACTCCGATCATTCAAAGCAAACCAAAATTTCACAATAAAAATATACCCGCGGAAGCAATCACTAAACTAGCTCGACAAGGTAGGCTAATTTTTGGATGTAGCTAAGGGGTCAAAAAGGCAATTTTGGCTAATTGTGGAGTTTAATGGGTAATAATAAAAGAAAGGGGGAATTGCAAACATTCTCCAACATGTGACACCAACCACTAACCCGAATGTACGCAGGCAATAAGCAATTGAATTTCATATTTATGCATTTGATATTACATGCTATGCAAGGAGTATACTACTCACAATCCTATATGAAACCGGTCATAGATGTCACCGGTTTATTAAGCTCTAGTCCTTAGAATTTATAAGTAGGTTGCCGAAAATTTAAGTCAAGTCTATTCGTTCAGCTCAAACACCCATAACTCGCATAAAATGCAATGGTTGTACATGAAATATTGGCAATGCAAGGCTTAGGCGAAAATAGAAGGCATATATGCAAAATCATCATTGTTATCTTATGTCATTCATATCCTATATGCAAAATTAAACATGCTGATTTTTTGTATTTTTTTATTTTTTTGATTTTTTTTTGTTTTTTTTTTTTATGAAGAATTTAAAAACAATGCAAGCAGAAATTAAACGTGTGACAGAAATGCAATGAAAACAATGCATGAGCAAACAATGCATATCCCTCCCCAAACCAAAACGCACAATGCCCCCATTGTGCTCAGCAGCAAACAAAAACAGCAAATATAGGGGAAGAGAAATACAAAATGCAAAAGAAAACAAATAAATGAAGCTAAGAGAGACGGAAACTCACAATGTATAGCAAAATAGGGACCTCCCCAAACCAGCCAAGAACAAGGGGAGGTCATACACTGGAGCAAGCATCCTACTCATCCTCCTCATCCTCCTCCTGGTAATCAGGATCATCCTTCTCCCTACGACCAGCAGTGTCCCCCTCCTCCCCCTGTGCAGGGTACCCACCTTCCGGATAGCGGTACTAAGTGGGGTGTGGCCAGCCAGCTGCTGGCAATCGTCCGTGGCGGGCATAGTGATCATAAACTGGGAATCTGGCCAAGGCCTGGTTCAACTCCATCTGCGAGGTCCTCCTGCACATGTGAAGTAACAAATAATCACGGCCCCCTTGGTCCATGACCTCAGGGGCTACAAAAGGAGGAGGGCAAATAAAATGGGCCGGATAAACTGGTCCAGCACCCGCGGCATGACCAGTCCCAAGGTCAGAATAGGGCAAAAGATAGGAGGGTGGTGGTGGTCGTGCCCCTCTCGGGGCGCGAGGGAGTGGCGCAAAACGGGGGAGGTCAGGATAAGGTAAAGTCACGGAAGAACGACCTCCAATCCTCCAAGTATAGTCAGCTAACATCCACTTCTTATCAATCACATAGTCTCCATTGGTGCTAAGTCACGGGGGAAGTCAGAAAAAAAACGGCGGGCAATATGGGTCACTAAGCCACCCGCCACAACACAAGTCAAAGGTCCCTCCCCCAGGTTCTGGAAATGCTCGGCGGTAAGATAAGCAATGTTAAACACATGATGGGTGCCCGAGTCAATGTTAAGGTACCCAACCAAAATAGATAAGTCGATGGCATTGACGTTATTAGACTCCTTCCGACCAAAAATAGTGTTAGCAATAAGATGCAATCAATAACGGAAGGGAGGAAGATGAACAAAATTACCTCGTTTCCGACCAACAGTGCAGTCGGAGATCGAAGTCCGCAATAAATCACCCAATTTAATAGGGGCTGTAATGCGCCACTCGCTATGCAAACCAAGAAGTCGGCCAAACTCAGCAAGAGTGAAGGAGAAATCCTGGTTAAACAGTCTAAAACGAATACATCGACTAGTTGCATCCGCCTCATAATCAACAGAATACCACTGAAAACTACTAAAGAATTCCAATGTCGGGATTAGATAGGTAAACTCATGCATAGTAGCCAAACCAATCATACCCGTACCATTTATAATCTCAAGGACGGGGTCAAGGAATCCTAAAGTAGTGAGACAAGCAGGGTAGACTATCCATGTTACTCTGCTCGCCATCGACTTCGGAAGTATCCATAGCGGTCGGAGCGTTGGAACTCGAAGCGCCTCCTGATTTTCCGCTACCGAAAAGTCGGGCCAATCTACTCCTCTTCTTACGCTCCATAGATACCCCAGCACAAAGAAATGAATCAAACATTAGAAAACGCAGCGTCATAAAAGAGGAATAACCGATCGACTGGCAGAAGTAGTCGATCGATTATTCTGTCAGTCGATCGACAACCTACAGTGGTCGATCAACCAGTTTCATCACTCGATGGACAAGACGCAGTACCAGAATTGCTCTGTTCAATTTTACAACCATTCAATCAATAAATTTAAATTAAACTCAGCTAAATTGATAAATTAAGGCACAAAATATTGAATTAAAAGGCACAAATCCAGTTTTCCCCAAATCGATTTCAAAACTCCTAACCCTAATTTCAGATTGAAACAATAAGCATGATGAATCAAGGGTAATATGGCATCATTAAGCAACATAAATCGATATAGAATAGATTTCACGCATTATACATAAGAAAAGAATTCAAAACCTTAGATCTCATGTATATGGTACTTGAATACTCGAAAATTGAAGGGAAAAGAGGAAGGATAAGATGCACATACCTTAAACTTGAGCTAGGAATCACAAATAATAGCAAATAAATCAGAGTGGGATTTTGTATGGGAGAAAGGGAAGCAATGTAGGTATAGAGAGGGAAGCAAAATATTAGATATGAATGAAAAGTGACGGAATAAGGATGAACTCTCCTTTTGAATCCGCGGTAGTCAAGAATTTGGTCGATCGACCATTACTACCTGTCGATCGACTGATGCCTGTTGTCGATCGATTATTGCTTCAGTGTCAGCTCAATCTAACTCGTCCACGATGCTTACGAGCGTCCGTTGTGCTTCCAATATACTCCCTCCAATCCAGACGAAACTCCCCATAGAGTTTTCACGGGTTTTAAGAAACAAGGAAAAAATAGGGTAAAATGGGTAATGAATATTGGATAGTGGGTGGGTGGGTCTAATTATAAGAATAAAGTTGATGGCAAATATGTAAATAGTTGGTAGTAATAAGGCCATTTGTTTAAAATTTTTACCAAAAAGGGTAATGGGGAGTTTGGTGTGGATGGTCCATATATAGTAACTGGGGAGTTTGGTGTGGATTGGAGGAAGTACCAGAAAAATTAAAATACACTCCCACACAAATATCCAGAAATTACAAAAATTGTTTTAGCACACTTAACGAAATAAATCCTAATAAAACAAATAAAATCCTAATAAAATGAAATAAAAATTGTCTTGCGCACAAAATTACAAAATTATACAAGCCGGGTTGCCTCCCGGTCAGCGCTGGTTTCAGATAGGTCCCAACTCGACCTTGCCAACTCATTCAGCATCAGCGATTGGGTCGAAGTAGAGTACCTCGACCACTCCAACGAAGTCATTAGTCCCATAGTAGTGCTTGACTTGATGACCATTAACTTTGAACCTCTCTCCTGCGGAGTTTTCTAGCTCAACGGACCCAAACTTGGAAACTGAAGTCACCTTGTAGGGGCCACTCCACCTGGATTTTAGCTTACCAGGAAATAGACGAAGTCGGGAATTAAACAAGAGCACTTGCTCCCCAACTTGAAACTCACGCGGTAGGATTCTCTTGTCATGCCATCTCTTAGTCTTTTCCTTGTAAATGCGAGCACTGTCATAGGCATTCAGCCTAAACTCTTCTAGCTCATCCAGCTGCAGTAAACGCTTCTCACCACACAAGTTAGCATCAAAATTAAAGTCACAAATAGCCCACCATGCCTTATGTTCTAACTCTACAGGCAAATGACATGACTTACCATAGACTAATCGATACGGTGACGCACCAATTGGTGTCTTAAAAGCTGTCCTATATGCCCATAAAGTATCATCTAATTTCATACTCCAATCTTTTCGTGACTTAGAAACAACTTTAGCTAAAATTTCTTTTAGCTCACGATTTGAGACCTCTACTTGTCCACTAGTTTGAGGATGATACCCCAAACCCCTACGATGTTCAACACCATATTTAGACAATATAGTAGTAGGTTGTTTCTCTTTAAAGTGCATACCTCCATCACTAATAATGACCCTAGGGACACCAAAGCGAGGGAAAATTACCTTCTTGAAAAGTTGGATAACAGTTTTTGCATCACAATGGACCGAAGCAATGGCCTCTACCCACTTAGACACATAATCAACAGCTACAAGAATATACCTGTTACCTTTGCTAGACGGAAATGGACCTTGATAGTCAATGCCCCAGACATCGAAAATCCCGACCTCTAAAATACCAACTTGAGGCGTCTCATGCCTCCTTGAGATGTTTCCCGTCCGCTGACACGCGTCACAAGCTGAAACAAAAACCTTAGCATCATAAAACATAGTTGGCCAATAAAAACCCGACTGAAGTACCTTAGCCACGGTTCTAGATGGACCGTGGTGACCACCATAAGATGAAGAATGGCATGGTTCCAGGATAGCGTTGGTCTCCCATTGCGGTATACATCGCCTATAAAGACCGTCGGCGTACTCCTTAAATAGATAAGGATCATCCCAGAAATACCGCTTCACATCATGTAAAAATCGCTTCTTTTGCTGATAGGACAAATCAGGTGGTAGTAAATTACCTACAATGAAATTAGCATAATCAGCATACCATGGACTATCAGTCGTAGAAACAGCTAACAAAGAGTCGTCAGGAAAAGAATCATTAATAGGTAAAAGATCCTCCCCCTCTTGCAGTGGTAGCCGCGAAAGATGGTCTGCAACTAAATTTTCAGCGCCCTTCTTATCTTTAATCTTTAGATCAAACTCCTATAGAAGGAGTATCCACCTCAACAATCTTGGCTTGGCCTCCTTTTTAGCAAAAAGGTACCTTAGCGCTGCATGGTCAGAAAACACAGAAACTTTCGAACCTAATAAATAAGACCGAAATTTTTCTAACGCATACACTACAACCAGCAATTCCTTCTCCGTAGTGGCATACTTCACTTGAGCCTCATCCAGAGTTCGGCTCGCATAGTAAATGGCACTCAAAGCTTTGTCTTTCCTTTGACCCAGTACGGCACCAACTGCATAGTCGCTAGCATCACACATTATCTCGAATGGTAGCTCCCAATCTGGAGCTTGAATGATTGGTGCCGTAATCAAAGCTTGCTTCAACCTGTTAAAAGCAGAAAGACATTCATCAGTAAAATTGAATGGGGCATCCTTAAGCAATAATTGTGTAAGTGGTTTAGCAACTTTAGAAAAATCCTTAATAAACCGGCGATAAAATCCGGCGTGACCAACGAAACTTCTATCTCCCTTAACATTTACGGGAGGAGGCAATTGCTCTACCACTTGCACCTTTGCTTTATCAACCTGGATGCCCTTATCAGAAACTAAGTGCCCAAGAACAACTCCCTCATTGACCATAAAATGGCACTTTTCCCAGTTCAGCACTAAATTAACCTCAACACATCGCTGCAAAACTTTTTCAAGGTTAATTAGACAATTCTCAAAATCACTACCATAGAAGCTGAAATCGTCCATAAAAACCTCCCTAATTGACTCTATATACTCTGAAAATATTCCCATCATGCACCGTTGAAAGGTAGCTGGGGCATTACATAAGCCAAAAGGCATCCTGCGATAAGAAAAAACACCATGCGGACAAGTAAAGGTAGTCTTTTCCTGATCATCAGGATGGATGGGAATCTGAAAGAAACCTGAATATCCATCTAAATAACAGAAAAATTTATGAGAGGCTAATCTTTCTAACATCTGATCAATAAAGGGAAGAGGGAAGTGATCTTTTTTAGTGGCGACATTTAATCGTCGGTAATCAATACACATACGCCAACCTGTTACAACTCTAGTGGGTATTAATTCATTTTTATCATTTCTTACCACTGTAGTCCCTCCTTTCTTTAGGACTACCTAAACTGGACTTACCCAATTTGAGCTGCCGACAGAATAAATAATACCTGCATCCAACAATTTCATCACTTCTGCCATAACAACATCTTGCATTTTAGGATTTAACTTACGCTGACCCTGTTGGCAAGGTTTATGGTCTTCCTCTAACTCAATGCGATGCATACAAATGTCAGGGTTTATACCTTTAAGATCATCTAAACTGTAACCTAAAGCTTTTCTATTTCTCTTAAGAACAACCAACAAAGCAGAAAGTTGGTTAGCATCAAGTTTAGCATTAACAATAACAAGATAAAGCTCAGATTCATCAAGAAATACATACTTAAGGTGGGATTGAAGGGGTTTCAGTTCGGGCTTCTTTACCTCAACAGCGTCAGAAAGCGCCATTATTGTATTTACCGTCTCACCCTTCTTAATAGTGAAATCCCGTCCCTTCAAAGCAGTATTCATCATCTCATAGTCGACCAACACATCCTCTGCAAAATCATCAAGAACAATCAAAGCCTCTAGCGGGTTCCTAACCAGGGAACCCGTCCAAAAATCAAACATAGAATGATCTACAATGTCAATAGCATAACAAGTATCCTCT
The DNA here is from genome assembly GCA_018983105.1 of Silene uniflora. Taxonomy (NCBI): domain Eukaryota; kingdom Viridiplantae; phylum Streptophyta; class Magnoliopsida; order Caryophyllales; family Caryophyllaceae; genus Silene; species Silene uniflora. The sequence goes on from JAGPOY010001458.1 coordinate 15,662, forward strand.
ATCATAGGCCTAGCAAGAGTGTTGGCTAAATTAAAGGTCACCTTATCTCCCCCTATCTCTAGAGTCAAACGCCCTTGTTTGACATCTATAATAGCCCATGCAGTGTGTAAGAACGGCCTACCTAAAATGATGGGTATCTGGGTATCCTCAGCCATATCTAAAACAATAAAGTTGACAGGTATAAAGAATTTACCTATCCTAACAGGGACATCCTCTAAGACTCATAGGGGTCGCTTTACTGATCTATCAGCCATATGTAAGGTCACACTAGTTACTTTAAGGGTTCCCATATTCAGTTTCTCGCAAACTGAATAGGGCATCACGCTCACGCTCGCCCCCAAGTCACATAAGGCCTTATCTATTACAAGGGTGCCAATAGTACATGGAATTGAAAAACTACCCGGGTCCTTAAGCTTAGGGGGGGACTTGCTTCCTAGGAGTGCACTACACTCCCCAGTAAAAGCTATAGTCTCCTGGTCAGTAAAACTCCTCTTACGTGTTAAAATATCCTTCATAAACTTAGCGTAAGAAGGTACCTGGGTAATTAACTTGGTAAATGGTACAGTTCCCTAAAGATTTTTGACGACTTCCATGAATTTACCGAATTGTTGCTCAATCTTTGTGTTCTTTAAGCGTCCCGGAAAAGGAACCTTGATAACAATCGGCTGATCAGCAACTTTCTTCTTCCCTTTATCAGAACTTGACGTCTTATCAGCAGCGGAAGACGTCTCATCGGGACCAAGTAAGAAATCGGCAGTCCCGTCAGTCGAAATAATCGATCGACCAGGTACAACAGTCGATCGATTATTCTCAGCAGTCGATCGACTAGTATCTTCAGTCGATCGATTATTCGCAGTAGTCGATCGACTGAAGTCGATCGATTATTTCCAGCAGTCGATCGACTATTTGCGCAGTCGATCGATTTTTCCGAGTCATCAGAACAGTTTACCTCGTAACTTGCTCCGTATCTACATCCAAATCTTCAATAATCACATAATCAGATCCCTGGGGCATCTCCGGTTCATCATATGTAAGTCCGCTTCGAGTCTGAATTGCATTTGCAGTGTCATGTGGCTTATTGGACTTAGACGGCAACGTACCCGGTTGTCTACTTGACCCTTGATTGGAAAGTTGAGCAATTTGGTTGTCCAAAATCTTAGTATGGGCCATCAACTGGCTGATCATAGCATCTTGCTTCTGTGATGATGCAACTTGTTGTTGTAGCAAGGCCTTAATGTCAGCCATGTCATTATTAGGAGCTTGAAAAGGCGGCATTTGTTGTTGAAACTGTGGTCCGCCTTGGTTCTGCCTTTGAAACCCTCCTGGAGGAGGCTGATTAACTCTATTCTGAGGTATTTGATATGTATTCTTCTGCGGTGGTGGTTGCGGATTTTGTACATTCTGGCTAGACCATTGCAAGAACGGATGCTCCTTGGTCCTTGATGCGTGTCGTTTGCGCATTCAAATTAGTAATTTATAAAACCTATCTTAACCTCAAAAATATAAACATAGTAAAGGATAAGTAGGGTCGATCCCATGGAGAGACTGGTAAAACTAATTAACTACTCGTATATAGTATATTATTTACTAACTTACATGTATTATCATTTATTTACATATTTACGGCTATTAACATTATTTACGATTAGGGGGGTTTGTTTGTGATTTTGAGTAAACTA
>JAGPOY010001460.1:5664-22768 GCA_018983105.1 Silene uniflora
AGAAGGAGGCCAAGCCCAGATTGTTGAGATGGATACTCCTCTTACAGGAATTCGACTTGGAAATTAAAGATAAGAAGGGCGCAGAGAACGTAGTGGCAGACCATTTGTCGCGTCTAACGCGGCAGGAGGGGGAGGATTCTCTTCCCATTAACGATTCTTTTGCTGATGACTCGTTGTATTCTGTTACTGTTTTTTCTGTAACATCTGTGAACTCTAAGGATGGTGTTGAACCTTGGTTTGAAGATTACGCCAATTTTGCTGTCAGTCGGAAGCTTCCGCCGGGACTATCTTATCAGCAGCGGAAGAGGTTCTACCACGATGCACGACAGTATTTTTGGGATGACCCTTATCTTTTCAAGGAATGCGCGGATGGAATCTACAGGCGGTGTATTCCGCAATGGGAGACCGCGGCCATTATGGAAGGCTGCCATTCGGCTCCTTCAAGAGGACACCACGGTGCATCTCTCACTGTGGCTAAGGTATTGCAGTCAGGTTTTTATTGGCCTACTCTTTTTGCTGACTGTAAATCGTTTGTTGCTAGTTGTGATGCTTGTCAGCGGACGGGAAACATTTCAAAGAAACATGAGATGCCTCAGAATGGCATCCTAGAGGTAAAGATTTTCGATATCTGGGGCATCGACTATCAAGGGATTTTCCCGTCAAGTCGAGGTATCAGGTATATTTTAGTTGCTGTGGACTATGTGTCTAAGTGGGTGGAAGCAATTGCCACTCCAAATTGCGACGCTAGGACTGTGATTAAGCTGTTCCGTAAGTCTATTTTCCCTCGTTTTGGTGTCCCTAGGGTCGTCATTAGCGATAGGGGTATGCATTTTAGAGAACAATAGCTAACTGCCTTATTGTCTAAATACGGTGTCCGACATCGTAGGGGTTTGGCATATCACCCCCAAACTAGTGGGCAAGTCGAGGTCTCTAATAGGGAACTAAAAGGGATTTTGGCTAAGGTAGTAAATAGGTCACGGACGGACTGGAGTCTTAAACTAGATGACACGTTATGGGCATATCGGACCGCTTTTAAAACACCTATTGGTGCTTCACCGTATCGATTAGTGTATGGAAAGTCGTGTCATTTACCTGTCGAACTTGAACATAAAGCTTGGTGGGCCATCCGCCAGCTTAATTATGATGATGACTTGTGTGGTGAGAAACTCTTATTGCAACTAGCTGAACTTGAAGAATTTCGCCTCAACGCTTATGATAGTTCGCGTATATACAAGGAAAAGACTAAGCGTTGTCATGACAAGCGAATTGTACCGCGTGAATTTGAAATTGTGCAGCAAGTGTTAGTTTTTAATGCCCGTTTGCGTTTATTTCCTGGAAAGCTGAAATCCAGGTGGAGTGGACCTTATACAGTGACTGGCGTCACTCAATTTGGTTCGATCGAGGTAGAAGACTCCACGGGGAATCGATTCAAAGTTAATGGGCACCATGTGAAGCATTATCATGGAACTGATGTTGTGGTTGGTCGTGTCGAAGTATTCTTCTTCGACGAGGTAGAGGAGCCTGACGATTGAGATTCTAGGTCGAGCGGGACCTTTTAAACCTGCGCTTTACAGGAGGCTACCCGTAGTGTATTTTGTGTATTATATTATCCGCATTTTTGTGTGTTTTTATTTATGTTTTGTGTGATCCAAACAATTTTAATTTCGTTTTGCGTGATTACTTAGTGTAAGCTGGAATAGTCGCTTGCTGATGCGATATTTCTTCTCGTTCGAGATGTCCTGTTCTCGTTCGACGGCTCTTCTTGTTCATGGACCTGCTGCCTACGGTCGATCACCAATTATCTCGATCGAGATGACCTGCTCTCGTTCGACTGCTGGGATCCTGCTACTTTGATCGATCGACTTTTTGTTGATCTCACTTTCTAGTTCGGTTTGGGGAGGTTCTTGGTGCGCGTTATCCTGTAAGTTTCCGACTCACTCTTAGTTTGCATTTCTATTTCCTTCGCTTTGTACAATGGGGACATTGTACAGTTTGGTTTGGGGAGGGTTATGCATCCATATTGTCTGCATTTTGTTTTTATTGCATTTCTGTTCTCACGTTTCGTTTCTGTATGCATTGTTCATTTAAATTTCTAAAACTTTCATAAAGACAAAAAAATATCACGTCTATCTCTGCATATTAGTCGAGTCGGAACAGTTATTTTCTAAGCTTTGATTTAGTCTTTACTCGAGCCCTGCATGATCATTATACTTGGCATTGTCATTACGAGCTCTTGTTTGAATGTGATGCTGAACGAATAGACTTGACCCGACATTTTGGCAACCTACTTATATTTTCTGAGGTTTAGAGCTTATTTAAACTGGTGACATTCATGACCGGTTTCTTATAGGAATGTGAGTAGTACTCCCATGTTTCATCGCATTTGCATGTATATGATGATTGATTCTTATTGCCTGCACGTATGGGTTTGTGGTCGGTATCACATGTTTGGAGAATGCTTGCAATTTACCTTTTCTCACTATACCCATTAACTCCACATTAGCCAAATCTGCCAGTTGCCCTGAAACTACAACCTAAATTTAGCCTACCCTTGCTGAGCTAGTTAGTGGTTTTACGGAACGTCTTTGATTATGTTGGATGTTGGCTCGTACCTCATATTATTGGAGTGGTATTTGATAAGAAGAAGCTCGATCGAAGTCCTTTTGGTCGATTGAGTTGTGCCTGAGATTAGTCGTCCTTGATCGATATCAAATTTGTTGATCGAGTGATGTTTTCGGAATAGTTATCGATCGTGCGGCTCAAGAGAAAGAAAGTGGCTCGATCGAGAAACCTGATTTGCTAGCCAGCCACATAAAGAAAAGAAAAGAAGATAATAATAATAGTGGCTGAAAACTTTGTACCTACACCTCCTATGCTTAATTTTATTATTATGAGGTGTATGGTTGATGGATTTTGTGTTAATTTGCCAAAAATAAAGGCAACAAGCTTATTATGATGATTGGAAGAACGGGTACGTCTATCTATGGTTTTATTAGGTTCTAGCTCGGCTACTTACCTTCACATTTCCATAATCTGTTTTGCCCTTTTCTCACCAATTAGCCTCACTTATCCATAATTTTGCAAGTATTCGGCATGTGATAGTCCTTGAACGATGGTATGCGTGTGTACGGTAGCTAGAATCTCTTATCATGTTAGTTAGCAATGCATGAACACTTGGTCGCAGTTAGGTGAGCGACTGTTTTCTCCTTCTCTCTTACACAAAATTACGCTTACCCTTTGCTTTGATGAGAGAAGAGTGACCCGTGAGAGTCCGAAGTTGAGGGTCTAGCAAGGTTGACGGTTCAGTTATTTTTTCGAACATTCTATAGCTCGTTTGCATGTGACGTTATTGCTAAGTTTTGATCATTGCATTAAATTGGTTAGAGTAGGCTATCGAGAGGGGTACGATCTTATCTGTTCCATTAGTTGTTTGCATCCCATTTGCTTGAGGACAAGCAAGGGTTTGGTTTGGGGAAGTTTGATACGTGCATATTATATAGACTTTTACAGTCTCTTTTGGTACGTATTTCTCTGATTTTAAGTGGTTTCATATCACTTTATGCCCCGAATAGCCTACTTTGGTTTGTTTTGTATTAATTTGCAGATATGAACCGGAATGACAAGAAACCAACCCAATATGGTCCTAAAAGCAACCATTTGAGAGTAGGATGGAAAGACGAAACAAGTACTCTAAAGACATCGATCGAGCAATGCTGAGCCTCGATCGTCCACTTTTCCATGACCCAAGACCTCGATCGAGTAGTGCTATTCTCGATCGAGCACAAGCATATGGCGTACCAGTCGATCGAACAGCCATGATTCTCGATCGACTTCCTTCTGGAACTTTACCTTCGATCGAATAACTAAATCGTTCGATCGAGGAGGTTTACACTGATGGGCCGCGCAAAATATGGAATTTTAGATACTTTATTTTGTTTAAATAGATGATTTAGGGCATTTGAGAAGGACAACTTTTGACATCTTTTGAATCTCTCTTTTACACTTCTCGTCCCTTTTTCCCTTCTCTATGGGCGATTCAAAACCCTGGAACGCATCAAATTTATTCTACGACTCTTATAATTGGTATTATCGTTTCTTCTTAATATTACTTAATCATGTCGCTCTTTATTTCTATTATTGTTATTGTTGTTTCTTCTCTCGTTATGCGTAGCTAATCTCTTCGCTAGGATTTAGGGTAGCCATGGCATAAGAAAGGACGGTACGAATTAGCACCGTAATTCGGTTTGTATGTTTCTGTTGCATCTAAAAGCTTTTAATTGCTTGAGTCGACGCATTCAATTGACTGTCTCGAAACCCTCTTGACCTGGATCGAAAGATTTGGATAGGGGTAGTTCTGCAACGAGCAGTAGGTTTATACTAATCAGGGTGAAAGCTAAGTTAGTATTACCCTAGGGTGAATAGCGGACCGAAAGGACCTTTTCACTACCCACAGACCGAATTTAGGGCGCTTATTTATGTTTAGTCTCGACTTAGAAGCCATGGTGAACCGACAATCCTAGTGCTTTTCCGCCTCTGTTTTCTTTCTCTTTATTATTCTTCTTTGATCCCTTAGTTTTTAGATAACAAATCAACAACCCCCAATAAACCGGTTACTTTAGACAGACGTAGTGAATTATAAACTACCCATCTCTCTGTGGATACGATCCCGACTACCTCTACTACATTTTAGTTGAGACCAGTTGGTTTTATTTTTGATAGGGTTACGACAGCCGTGTCAATCAGATTAGGTTAGGTAGAGGTGGAGTGTCGCACAAGGACATAGCGAAGTGTTTAGAGGTAGCTCGGGTCGCACTGCAGTCGTCCCGACTTGTTCTTCCTTGAGGTCACTCGACCTCTGGCCTCGGTCGCTCGACCTTCTTCTGGGTCGCTCGACCCTCTGCTACTCTTGCCCAAGCTGATTCGAAATCAGCACGGCTTGACTCCTAGGCCGTAGGGGCTCCTCTTCTTAGCTCTAATCCTTCACTTAGGCCTTTGGTTACGTCTCCTCTACATGCTAGGTCCTTGGATATCGTCATCTTAGCTCCGAAATGCTCCATTTAAGCGCGATTTAGCTCCTCCGCCTACAAGCAAGCCAAAACCAATAGAAAAGCAAATAGGAGGCTAAAGAGCATGAAAAGACCCTAATAAGTGTGTAAAAGCATGCGAAACTAGGTTCGTTAAGGGGGTAAAAGTGCGTATATTTCGGTCACATCAGGAATCCACCTTGGATTGCTCTCACCATATCTCTCCAGTCGAAGAAGAGATCAACGCGCTGGACCATGAGGAAAATTACTCTACTATCTCGCCTACCACCACATATTTCGTCGAATTGGCAAGGTGCGTAAGTAGGCAAGTTACAGAACTAGAAGCTACTATGTTATTTCTACGTAACACTAGCACTACACCTCGAGAAGTCACACCAATGGCTCCAATTTTATCTCAAGAATCTACCATGCCAGAAGTAATCGAAGTAGTCGATGATCTAGTCCAGCAAATCATCAGCCTAGAGGCCGAAATCATGAGTTTGAAGGAATTCAATGTCATCAATGGTGTTTGAGCAGATGACGATGAAGATGTTTACCTCAAAGAGCATCCTCTAGTCAAAGCTTTAGAAGACCTTGATGTGGATCACCTCACTCGAGCAGGGCGTCCATATCAAAATGTCACTCAGGGGCAAACAAATGGTCCAGTCACTAGCACAAATGTTATCACAGCAACTCATGATGGTGACGATACAACTGCAGATCACTTACTAAAACAACTCCAGAAAACAAAAGTTGATCTTTCAGTCTGGCAAATACTCCCTCCATTCAACAATTATCACCCCATTTCAATATAATACCTCTCACATATAATGGAGAAATAGGGTGATAATTATTGAATGGAGGGAGTAGTAGCTAGCTCATTTCCCCATCGTCAAGCTTTACTACAAGCATTGGCTAAATTGAACGTAGCACATGACTCTACAACTAACGACGTCATCAATCTAGTCCTTCAGGACTCAGTCAGGCTAAGTAACCCAATTACTTTCTCGGATGAAGACTTGCCACCCTTTGGCGTCACTCATAACCTAGCTCTATACATCACGGTCACATGCTTAAACAAAATTGTACCAATGACCTTGGTGGATGATGCTCCACAGTCAATGTTATACCATTAAAGACAACATACAAGCTAGGCATGAAAGAATCAGATTGGACTCCTACCAATCAGGGTGTTCCCGCATACGACGGGACACTACGCAAAGTAGTAGGACTCGTCAATCTCACTGTGGCCACTGGGCCAGTTGAAAGAAAAATCAATTTTCAGATAGTAGATATCGTGGCATCCTTCAACATGCTTCTGGGAAGGCCATGGATCACGCTTCCAAAGCAGTAACATCCACTTAGCACCAAAAGATTAAAATCCCTTTGGATGGCCATGTAGTGACGATCACTTGGTCACCTAGCAAAGCAGTAATCGAGAAAATGTCAAGCAACCAAGTGGCAGAAGATTCAGTGCATAAACTCGGAGGATTCCAAATAATAAACCTCCTAGAGAGCGAGCTGGCTCCTCTATACTTCAATCTTCACTCCAACTTGGTGGTCAACCACATACTCAAGTCCCATACTTCCCAGGAATGCCATTAAACCCTATCAGAAAGAGTACCTTTCCATCATTTAAGGAAGGTCACTCTCAAAAGATCCCACTAGGTTTAGGTTATAAGCCCACGAAGGCCAAAACTTTCGTAATGCTCACTCAAGTTCAGAATCGCAAAGATAAAGGAGTTCAAATGCGACCCTATCACCTTACACTAAATGGGTACTTTGTCAAGGAGGGAGGCTATGAATCTTTTCATGGATTTTTCAAACCTTGGATGCTCGAGGGCAACAAGCTAGCCAGAAGTGAGGTGTTTCACGATTGCTACTTCATTCCTCAAGAAACGATTCCTACCGTCAAAACCCGTTTGACACCTTGTCTCGACGAACAAGCTGTTAGCCTTCTGTTTGGAGAAGATCAATTCGTCAGGGCAGCCCAGGACGAGATTAATACCATGATACTTAAGGATGATCATTTCAACCCTACAACACTAATCACGGATGCAAGCTCAACAAGTCAACAGAAAGGATGGAGAAAGTCGATCAAATGGACTAACAATCAAGGGAAGCTCTTCAAACTCACCACTAGAGAAAGAGAGATGTTCAAAGGAGAACCCGAAGATGATGAGTTTGGGTCAGAGTCAGAATCGGAGTCTGAGTCGGAGTCTGAGTCTAGAGAAGTTGTCCAAAAGTCTCCTCCTGTCGTCACTCCCAATCCCGTCATTTCTCCTAGCATAGTATCGTCTAGTAACAGTATCCAGCAACTGTCCCTTTACCGCCATTGACTACCGCGCAGATGGCCTCTTTGTTTCAGCTATTTTCAAATATTAATTTGAATAAATCCGATTCTGCTTACTCCTTGTGTTACTCTAATTGCAATTCTGTTTATGATGATACTGAGGATGATCCTGACCCATACTCAATAGAATTACCTCCCTATATCGTACAAGAAATACTAGAAGAGGGGGAAGGGGCGCCAGTCATAGAAAACACTGAACCTATCAACGTTAATAGGCTATCACACACCTATGCAAAAATACCCTAACGGTACAACAAATGAATGTAGTATGTAGGGGTCGAATCCACAGAGAGCTCGGTTGTTGTTAAGTAGTTGTTATGGGGTGAATTTTATCTAGGTCGGTTTAACGATTGGTTGGGTTGATTGGTTATGCAAATAGATGAAAACAATAATAATAAAATAAGATGTCTAGGAAAATCGGGTCACTCATGCAAATTATGTAAATGCTCAAGTTAAAATAAGAATTGACAAAAGTGATAAATGTTTAGGCATGAAGACACCCGCCTCTCGACATTAGCATCGTCAACCATAGAAAAAGAATGGGTCCTAGAGGCTCTTGATCTTACTAGGTCACTCTACTTAACACATGCAAAGTCCTACTCAAATCCCATGCCTCTCGACTTATGGAACGAGGTAACCCACTTAACCAATGTTCATGCGCTTTAAACATAGATTAGTATTAACCAAAACGAGCATTTGATAGAAACAATTTATCCATATCAATTTACCTTATTTCAACAATTACAAGAACAAATCATGCATGGCTTCCTTTAGTCCCTAGACAAAAGAAACTACTCCAACATAATGAAATGTAAAGAAATGTAAACTAATGAATTGATAAACATAAACATAATAAAAATTACCTTAATAATTGGAAATGGAGAATGAAAATGAAGAATAAATACTTGAATGGAAATTGTAATTAATTAGAAATGCATAAAGGAAATTGTTTATAACAATAAAGGAAATGCTTAAATAAAATCTAATCTAAACTAAACCAACTAATAAACTTAGAGAGAATTTTTTGTAAAAAGGGTGTGAAAGAATGTGTAAAAGTGATCCCTCAATGCCCCGGATCAACTTCTGTTTATAGGGAAGCAAGGGAGTAACGTATTTGGCGTAGAAGAGGCTCGTCCCGATCGGGGTGACATGGTCCCGATCGGGACCGTGGCTTTCGAGGGACAATTGCTTAATTGCTTGGTTAAATGCAAATGGAATTCGATGTTGATGTTTAATGCCTTGTTTAAGAGTGCGATTAAGAGCATTTTGACTAGCATCTTTAGCATCCTAAAAGCATTTTGAATCCCATGTTTTCCACTCTAATTTAGACTTGATCACTTGGGCTTTGACTTGCATTGACTTCATTTGCATTTGTCATTTCAATCCAACACTTTTTCCATGCAAAACCCATGCAAATCCCAACACTTTGTCCAACACTTACTCTCATACTTAGCCTTGTACTCTATACTTGCAATATTAGTAGAATTGAGCTCCAAAGAGCTCAAGTACTTACAACATATGACAAAGCAAGCAAAGATACTAGAATACACATATTAGCTAAAAAAACACTAAGATAAGTGCCAAATGACATATAAAGTAGAGCTAAATTAAGGGGGCGAAATGTGTAAATTAGGCACTTATCAAACGTAGGGACAGACTTAGAACCCCAAGAACTTAGGATAGGGACGACCTTAGACCCAGTTGAGCCAGTTTCATCGACATCCTACACGAGTTCAAAGACGTTTTCGCTTGGTCCTACAAAGATATGTCAGGGATCGACAGGGATATTGCAGAACATCGGATCCCAATCAAGCCAGGTTTCAAGCCCGTAAAATAGAAGCTTCGATGAATGAGGACAGAATGGGTTCTTAAAATTAAGGAAGAGGTCGACAAGCAATTCAAAGTTGGATTCATCAAAGTTTTCGAGTATTCAGACTGGGTGGGTGACATAGTCCCAGTACCCAAAAAGATGGGCGAATCCGGGTTTGTGTTGATTTCAGGGACTTGAACAAGGCTAGTCCTAAAGACGACTTCCCTCTACCGCACATCGACATATTGGTAGACAATACGATAGATCACGCATTGCTGTCCTTCATGGACGGGTATGTAGGATATAATCAGATCAAAATGGCCAGAGAAGACATGCAGAAGACAGCATTCGGCACTCAATGGGGAACGTATTTCTATACAGTTATGTTGTTCGGGTTAATCAAAGCTAGGGCCACGTATCAGCCCATTGCAACTACTTTGCTACATGACATGATGCATAAAGAAGTGGAAGTGTATGGAGATGATATGATTGTCAAGTCCAAGGAAAGAAAAGGGCACATGAGATTACGCAAGTATAACACGAGACTCAACCCTAAAAAAATGTGGATTCGGAGTAACGTCCGACGAGCTTCTAGGGTACGTCGTCAGCCAAAGGGGAATAGAAATTGATCCATCAAGGATCAAAGCCCTAATTGAGATGCCACAACCTCAAATAGAGAAGGAGGTCAGAGGATTCCTGGGCAAAGTGCAATACATAAGCCGTTTTTATCTCAAAGCTAAGTATGATGTGTGAGTCCATCTTCAAAAAGCTCAAGATGACGGATCATACCATAAGGAACGATGACTGCCAAAAGGCGTTCGACAGGATAAAGGAGATATTGGCCAAGCCACCTGTGCTAATGCCTCGACAACGAGATCAGCCACTATGCTTATATCTCACAGTCACTGAAACAACCATGTAAGCTATGCTCACCCAAACTGTCGAAAAGGAAGAAAGGGCTATCTACTACCTTAGCAAGAAGTTCTTGGAGTGTGAAAGTAAGTATACTTGTGAACCCCCGCCATATACGCAATATAAAACGAGTGAAAAGCAGCGGAAAAACAAGGGTTTTTAAAACTTTTTAAGATAAAGATAGTCGAAAGCGCGGGTTCAAATACAAAGTGCGGAGATGAAAGTGTACGGAAGTACAACTAAGATAGTCAAAATGGGGAGAAGATATCCCACGAATAGACATATATTAAGAGGGGTGAGTCTTAGCAAAGGTAAAGTAAGGTCTAAGGGTAAAGCTCGCTAGCTCACACGCCATCCCTATGTAAACTGCATCACGAAACTGTCATTCATGTAAACATGAAACAGTCAGTGGGGAGTAACTCAGGGTTCTCTCAGCAACAATATGTCAAAATACACATCACATGAAACTCAAGTAATGATAACATATTAAAGCATGAAATCAAATATGAATACATGATGAGATAAAGATATGAAAGTGTATCTTAGATATATGCAACACATGGAACGATTAAAGAAACATAGACAATATAGGTGCGAATTCCGATGAAACATGTCATATTAAACTATTCACATTAATGCAAGACATTCTTAACTTTAGACTCGACTCCTCTCGGTAGGACGACGATAACTGTACTGTCCTAGTCTAAACCTGGCGCCAAACTCTCGGGTGTACATCTCGATTTCGACAAACGATAACATATCGCATCCGAGACTGGAAACATGGCCCACACAACCAGACCAAAGGTTCAGTAACCTCTACTTTCAGAAACATGGCCCACACAACCTGACCAAAGGTCATTAAGTAAGGCGGATAGAGAGAAAGAGACAACCAATCTCGGCAGAAAGGACCAACGAGAAAGGTGTGAATAAGTCAAGCAATAAAGTATAGCGAAATGACAATTCCATTGGAACACGATGCAACACAAGCAACTAACATGTTATCACCAATGAAAGTTACGATGTAGGCATAGACATAACGTAAACAAGTCATGAATGTACCATTTAGAAAGCATATGGAAGTTGTATAACCAAAGGATGAACAATAGAATTGATAGGAGATAAAAGCACAACAGAGGGCTCCCAGCCGGGCTAGCTGCCGGCAGCCGGCCCACAGACTGGGACACTTAGCCAACCGAGAAAATCAATAAACAGGGGGCGCCCAGCCGGGTGGGACACCGGCAGCCGGCCCACCGGCTGGGGAAACATGTTAAGTGAAAAAGAGTGGAAATCTCACATAAGGGTGCCCAGCCGGGTGGGTACCGGCAGCCGGTCGACCGGCTGGGGGTTCTTTCATACGTAGAATTTAACACGAATTTGCAAAGAAGGGACTCCCAGCTAGGTGGGCGGCAGCCGGCCCACCGGCTGAGACATACAACATACCAAAATTACTGAAAGTTTAGAGAGAGCGCCCAGCCGGGTGGGGTACCGGCAGCCGGCCCACCGGCTGGGGACTCTTCTACTTACGAAATCTCTTTAAGTTAACAGAGGGCGCCCAACCGGGTCGGGCACCGGCAGCCGGCCCACCGACTGAGGGCCTCTGCTACGAAAATCACCCATTTACATTCCTCAAATCATATTGAAACCAACTAAAATCGTTTCACAACAATCGTTTACGAGTCCTAGCATGATTCTAACATGGAAAGACATCCCTTTTGAGACAGAAATACAACTAAACATGATTTGTGACTTAAAACATGGAATTTACTCATCCAAACATGTGAGAAATCACACAAGAACACAACCAACTCAAAACTTGCATAAAACACAACAAGAATTCATCTTTGAGCAACTACAAGGACAAATTAACACATAAGAACATAATATTGACAAGGATATCGAGTAACCCATCACCGTTACCTTAAAAGCGTCTTCAAAACTCAATGGATTCGTCTACAAAAAGGCAATATCCTTCCGGGTCCTCTAAGTCTTCACCTAAACATAAGAAAGATAGAGAATTTAGCATAAGAACCGAAATTCTCCTAAGATGGAAATTTCGAACATGAATAAGATGTCACCTTTCTTGTATAGAAAGATGGAGAATGAATAGAGGAAGATGTAGGTGCGAAAATAAACTAAAATCGTTGAGAAATGAGGAAGTTATGAAGGTTTGAGTGCTTGGAGTTTGTGGGTAACAATGGAGGGTTTGTGGTTGGTGGGAAATCTGAAAAATGAGATGGAGAAGGAGGTAGTAGGGTTTTGTTGGAGTTTTGGTGGAGATAGTTAAGTCACAACTTGAGCCAAAAAGTCGTATTAGGCCCAAACTTGCGAATTAAGACGATTTCTCCTAAAAACTCGATTCATAACTTACTATACGGCTAAAACTAAAAATATAATAATAATTATTATTATTATTATAAGTCTAAACTATAATTTTATGAAAATACGCTTTAAAATATATTTGACCAAATCGAGGTCAAAGTTGCCTTAAAAATAATTTTTCGGAAAACGCGGGTGTTACAATACCCCTCTTAAAAAGACATGCCTCGCTCTTGTATGGGCAACCAAGAAGCTATGCTATTTTATGCTTAGCTACTCGGTCAAGGTGTGCTCAAGAATGGACCCCATTAAATACATTTCCGAAAAGCCCGTCCTCAATGGACGCTTGGCAAGATGGAATTTAATGCTTTATGAGTTTGATCTTAAGTATGTACCTCTTAAAGTCATAAAAGGGCGAGCGGTGGCCGAATTCTTTGCAGATAACCTTATCAACGATACCCAAGTAATAGATACATGGTCATTTCCAGACGAAGATATTTTGCAGACCAGTACAGAATCATGGGACCTCTACTTCGATGAAGTTTCCAATCTCAGAGGATATGGTATATGAGTGTTGCTCATTTCTCCTGAAGGCGAGCATACACCACTTTCCGTCAAACTCGACTTCTAGGTGACAAACAATGCGGTAGAATACAAAGCTTGTCTCATTGGTTCACAGGCAGCAGTCATTTTAGGAATCAATAGGCTTCGCGTTCACGGAGACTCCTCTCTAATCATCAATCAAATAACCGGATCCTGGAGAATCCGGAGTGAAAACCTGGCACCTTATCAAGCTAGGATAGATCAGATTGCCCAATTCTTCGATTAGGTCACGTATTTACATTTGCCTCGAGAGGAAAATCAGTTTGCGGACTCTCATGCAAAAATCCCATCCTTGATCAACATGACTGATGACATGATAGAAATGCCTTTGTGCGTTGAGCGGCGGTCGGAGCCGACTTATGTACACTTCTTAACAGATATGGACAAGAGGGGACGGCGCGCAATACGACTACTCGCCTCTCAATATGTTCTTACTCAAGGGGAGTTGTACAAGAGAACACAACTAGGTGTAATCCTGCGTTGCCTTGATCATTCACAGGCAAAAGAGGGGATGGAAGAAGTTCACGATGGAGACTACGGTCGTCACATGAGTGGACCTATGATGGCAAAGAAATTCACGCGTCTGGGATACTATTGGACGACAATGGAGACAGATTGCATTAAATACGTAAGGCATTGCCACAACTGCCAGATATTCAGGAATGTATATGTCCCACCATCACTATTATACACTATGACATCTCCGTGGCCATTTTCTGCTTGGGGGCTCGACATCATTGGAAGATTACTCCAGATAGGACAGGAGGTCACTTTTACATTTTGGTAGCCGTCGATTATTTCACCAAGTGGGTCGAGGCAGCACCCCACACAGGTCTCACCTCCAAGCATGTGGCAAAGTTCATACAAACCAATATCATCTGTCGATACGGTTGCCCACATGAGTTCATTAGTGACAATGGATCACATTTCCTAGCTGAGACTGAGCATTTGCTAGCCAAAATACAAGATCAAGCATCACCATTCTTCGCCATAACGACCTCGGACTAATGGAGCGGTAGAGGCAGCCAACAAGAATGCCGTCATGATACTCAAGGAAAGGATCGACAATTATCGTGACTGGCCTAGCAATGATACCCTTCACCTTTTGGGGATATCGAACATCAGTCACGACGCCCACTGGAGACACTCCTTTCTCTTTGACATACGGCTTGGAAGCTGTACAACCAGTAGAGCTAGAGATCCCATCTCTACGCATCATACTTGAAAGTCAAATCCCAGAAGCTCAATGGAATAGGGATAGATACGAAGAACTCGTCCTCCTGGACGAAAGGAGAATGCGTGCATTACATAATGTACAGGATATCAAGCGCTGTTCAAGCGAGCCTTCAACAAAAGGGTTAAGCCCGGGAACATCAAAGAGGGAGATTTAGTGCTTAAATCAGTTCGGGCCCTTTTGTCTGTCGACTCGCGAGGAAAATTCAAGCCTAATTGAGCAGGACCTTTCTTGGTGAAATCTATACTTTCAGGGGCCGCGGTTAGGATCACAGACCTAGATGAAAACGAATTTTCGAATCCCAGCAACCTAGACCAGCTTAAAAGATATTACCCTTAGAATAGGACGATAAAACGCGCCACGCGTGACGTATGTGCCCCTCTTACGACACGAAACACACGGCCTACTACCTATCTGGAACCCGTGTCATCTCACTCCTGCGTTTTGACATTTCCTTCATTCTCAGTATCATCAATCGACGTAATTGCATTTTTAAGAGTAAGTAAAGCACCTGCTTATTCTCTGAGTTCATGACAAGCTCTTGCTTCGAACATTTATTCTTTTACATTTTCTATTCCAAACTATGTGCAAGGTTTGATTTCATTTTAATGAATACGTAGACAATCCCTCACAGGATAAAACCCGATTGCTTCCGACAAATAAAATGTAAATAGAAGGACATTTGCATTTGCGTTTGCATTTGAAATTCGACAAGAATAAATAAAGAGAATTCATTCAAAGTTTCTAAACTAAATAAATCGTTTATTCATTATTCTTTTAAATAATAATACGCCAAATAAATAAATCAAACAAAAATGCTGAAAATAAATGCTAGGCTAGGATTCTAAAAAACCCCGCCATTTTTTTTTTGGTAACGCGGGAACCCGCAGCCGCTACCTTAGGTGCGCACTGAGTAAACTCTCGGGTATACGAGATAGCCTGCAAACCCCGTAAACCAGGTAAGCCACCCATGAGTGACAGGCTCGAAGTCTATTAGGTATAGACCCAGGCCAAGAATGCTCCACAAGATTTGCTCTTGGGGAGGCTTGAACCCGGGTCTCTTGGAACTTTCGCACATGTTTTAACTACTAGAATCCACCCTTGCGGGCAACCCCGCCATTTATTACAAATAATACTAAATAAATAAATAAAGACTTAGGCTATTCTTCCATCTTCCCTTTGCCTTTGTCATTTTTGTCATGCTTTTGTTCTCGACCGCGAAGAGGGCGCTCCTGCGCTATCCCCGACCTAATCACAAAAGGTCGTTCTCGAGGTCTAGCCTTCCCATTTCGATCCACCACCATCTTATCAACAGGAGCATTCTTCGGCTTCTTCTTTTGGCGGACGACTCGAAATCCGGCTTTTGTTTCCTCCTCGGTTAGATATTTTTGGTTCTTCTTCGCCACTTCGCGGATCTTGTAATCAATAGGCTCATGCTTCCTTAGCTTCTCGCGTTCTCCATTTGTTCCACTATGCCCAGGAATCGAGGATCACCTCTCATTTCTTTATCAATATACCCTCTCAAGACAAAGTAGTGGATGAGGCAAAATCCAAATGCTCTACGCCTCGCCGCTTAAGGGATGGTAGGGTCCTCCCTATTTATTAACCAATCAACAAAGTCAAACATTCGGACACCTTTTAATGTCACAAAGTCAAACATTCGGAGGTATTCATTCTTAAAGTTTTCGTGCCTTATCAAATAATAACACAAATTTTACGGTTTTATTTTAGTTATCGAATAACTCGTAAAAACAATAAACGATTTGCATGTAGCATCCTTATGCTCTGATACCAATTGTTGGGTTCATATCCCATGAATTAGACTCCTCTGATTCGATTTTAATTTAGTCATATAAATAAACTAGTCGGATCTAGTTACATGCAATGAAGTAGTAGAGA
This sequence comes from Silene uniflora, assembly GCA_018983105.1. NCBI lineage: Eukaryota > Viridiplantae > Streptophyta > Magnoliopsida > Caryophyllales > Caryophyllaceae > Silene > Silene uniflora. The sequence goes on from JAGPOY010001460.1 coordinate 21,816, forward strand.
AGAAATCGGATTTTTCCTTACATAGTGGAAGTGGTATATTAGGGCACGACCAAGGTCGCCTACCTTAGTCAATCTTGAGCTTAAAATAGGCAAGGATGATCCTCCAAGAAACCAAGACCTCAAGTGTAGAAGTCCTCCTTATGTTGCACCCGAGACTCACCCGAAATCGCTAATATGGTATACTAACTAGGTATAAGATATTAGCACCTTAAAATGATCTTAATATGTTATTACTACTTATAGTAATATATTATCTAAATAATGTGATCTTGGAACAAATTATAACATAAAAAAATTTTATGTGTTATTAGAGAGATGAACAACTAATTCATTAGCACTTGAAATAAGATGATAAAATGATCTTATAATAGAGGAATAAGGAGGGGGTTGCACGGGTGGGACAAAGGAGAGACAAGGGTGAGCATGCTCTCTTACACTTTGCCTTCTCAAGGTAAGTGTGTGTCTCTAGGTAGATTGTAATCATTATGTAGGAAGGTATTAATAGAACAACTAATACCCTATACAACCACCATCCACACGCCTAAAATGAGGTAAAATGAACTCTCATTTTATCTCATGATTTTGTCAAATGTACAATTTGTAGTAACATGTGATATGTAGCATGTAGCATGTCACATAATTAGTGTTTAACTAGTTAGACATAACATTGATTGTCAATAACGTATAATTAACAAATCGTCTAGTAATTCGCAATTACTAGTATATAAAATGACAATTTAACACAAATTAGTATAACTCACAACATGTTGTAATTATAACTAATAATAAACTCCGTCCTCAAAAGTTTCGCAAACTCGGATTAATTTTGGTAACATAACGTCTTATTTACTAAAATCGAATCTTATTTAATCTCATTAAAACAAGATAAAAACATACTCTCTAATAATATAAATTTGTTCTATTTTAAGGACTTAATTAATCTGTATCGACAT
>JAGPOY010001461.1:0-17328 GCA_018983105.1 Silene uniflora
ATGCCAGAAAAAAACCAGGAACAAGAGGATCATTGAGGAAAACACAAACCCTAATACGAATGTAATCATGTTTGGGATTAAACTCAAAAGGTTCCACCAAATATTGACTTCCTATAAGTTGCCCAGCCACATTCTCCACATGCATGTTAAGGTATTCGAAAGGGAGCCCACATACCCTAACCCACATAACAGCGACAGGAAAGCGAACAATACGTGGGACAGTTTCAGGATGCCACCTTGAAAGTACCATAATAGCTCCCTTAAAGACAATAAAACTCTTATCCAGCAAATCAGCTCTGTCCTCATCATTACTACAAAAGATGGCATAAATGTCATCCATCTGATGAACTGCAATATACCCCCTAACAGCCCAATGCCTTTCAATATATCTCCCCAGTGCAGTATCAGAGAAGAGCCTATAATCAACAAAATAACCCAGAAAACACTTGTTCCAAAAAGAAAAAGTGTCCCCCAAAGAATCAGGGTTCATATCAACTAGAGGACCCATCCTCGGGAACCTGCCATTGAGCATCATACTCGTCCGGATCCTCAAAAGGAATATGAGGATCCTGCCTAAAAAACGATTGTTGTGGTGGATTATCCATTAAAAAGAGATTAAAAGTGGAAGAAGAAGAGGAAAGGTGTGAAAAAAGAAGGAAGAAGAAAAGGTTTTATAGAAGAAAGATTAGGGTTTGATTAACTAGATGAATCCAGAAAAGATTTTAAAAATATATATCTGCAAACGCAAAGACAAATTATTGGCCAAAAGCAGCGGTAATGGAGAAGGAATACTCCAAGACAGAACTTTTACTCGCATGCAAATGATTAAGTTGCGTGACTCAAGAAGGAAGTTGAACAATTTTAAAATAAAATTTGGTTTTTTTATTATTTTGGGAAACTCTCAATTAGAGAGGAAAAACTCTCACTAGATTCTAGTCAGAGAAAGTGTCGTCTAAGGGAGCTAGGCAAGCATCATTACTAGGCCGCCTAGACATCGGTGTCGAATTCCGTCCCCTAATCATTCCCGAAGTCGGGCTCTTGGATTAGGTCGTCGGTGTTCATTGGTATTTCCCCACTACTAGCTATCATGCCGCCTTGACCACTCATCATCATCGAGTCTCCTCCTCCCGACTAGGAAGCACCAACACCGCTCCCAAAGAAGGGCCTAATCCCTCCAAACCATTGGGCATTTTTTCCCTGTTCTTGCTCTTCAGCTAGGGGAGGAAAGATGGGGGCGGAGAAGTAGTCGGGTTGGAGATTTAGATCTCCTAGTACAAGTAGCGAAGTGAGGACCAATCCATCTTTGGGTCTATGTCTTTGGCTATTCGGGTGATGACACCACCCACATATAGAGGGACTCGTTGCCTCGGAGCATTAGAAAGTTTTAGAAGGTTTAATGCTGCTATGTTAATCCGGAAGGGAGTTGGTTTAGAAATAATGAAATAGCCTAAAATTTCGAGCTCATCGGTCTTAAAAGCCCAAGGTTTGTCCCTCGCAAATGCGGTACACCCCATAAATCTTTGCTAAATTCTCTTTGGGGCATTGTGGCATGAAGTTGCCGGCCTCTTTACCCCATTTTGATCTTCAAGGCCTGATGTATCCTTCCACACCCGAGAAAAGTGGAAGCCCTCGGGCACCTTGAATGAAGGTGCATCCTCTAACCCAAATATCCTAGCAAGTCGGGATAGGGAAATGGAGGGTCCTTGTTCATTAGACGGAAATAGAGGAATGGCACCAGTCCCGTTTGGCGGTGTTTGTCAACCCGTAAGGAGCAAAAAATTCCCAAGTAAGACGGGGATAAGTCCTCTCTTGTAAATTGTACATACCCGTCATACCCACCCCCTAAAATAAGGCTTCCATCTCTGACAAGAATTAAGTCGTATCACCTTTATCAAGTAATCCTAACTCAATACTAACTAGTAGTTATTTGTAAGAAAGGTATCGAATCCACAGGGAGGCGGTAATGATTCAGTTTGCTAATGTTTAAGTCCGTCTTAAGGTAACAATTTTTTGAAGGTTGTTTGTTTGATTTCTATAAACTAATTGCAATAAAGTAAAAGACAAATTCAATAATATTAAATGGTCGAGAGATAAGGTTCACTAGGTCAGTTATCCGGGGGTGTGATTTAACTAATCAACAGAGCAATTATGTCGTTTAAAGTTATAACTCCGGTCGGTACTATATACCCTTTAGATCTATACTTAACATGCGGGCGCTATGATTAAGCTAGTCTATTCAATTGTCGTAGGCTATATTAGTCTTAATCCGGTCGGCAATAATCCTAATATGCAAGACTAATTAACTAATCCTTGTAACACCCCGATATACAAGAGTACCCTACCAAGGGCTACCCGAGCATATAAGGGGGTTACCATCTCGGTTTCCCGAGGTAGTACGCATCATAGAAACAATAACGAAACGTAATTTAAATAAAGTTTAAAGTGTTACAACTCCAAAAACAAACCAAATCCAAAAGTAAATAAAGTACGATACAACTGTCGTAAAACTACTACTGTTAACTAAGCTATGACAACACATGTGATGACTCCGCCGTCCCAGCCCACAAGCACGCATCAATATCAAGCTCCATCACTTGCTCAGTAAACTACTCACCACCCCCGAATGGATCACCATAATTTTTAAAACAATTAAACAGAGTCAGTCAACTGCATAAAAATGTAAGCTAGCAACAATAGTACAATAACAATAAATACAACAGTGGAAGCAAAGTACTCAATCCAACATCACTCCCTAACTCCCTTTCTCATACAAATACTGACTAACTAGTAGTCCTGCCAAATTCCTGCCGCAAAAGGTAATCCATCACCGCCAAGCCAGTGGGGACCGCAGCCTTACAACGAAAATCCCCGCTAATTCTACGAGCGAACCCAAGGTCTTAATGTGCACATCCCTCTTGGTCGAGAAACCCAAGAGGCGACAATGGGGCGTAACACCACCTCTCGCAGTGACTCACTCAGCCGAAACCACAATACTATTAACAATACATCTCAATCGATAACCAACAATATACAACCAATAATCCAACAATATCAATCAATCAACAATAATCAAATAATACCGTCTTACAGCTATAAACAACCGAGTGAGTAGGAAATCCTTCCTTATTCGACAATCTCCAAATAATCAAGCACATCAATCAAATCAATCGCAGAAATCTTCTCTACGAATCCGTCACCTATTAATAATAACATCAATCAATCACAAATCCCCAATTACCCCTAACTAATCTAATTAGGGTTTCTTAAACTAATGTACAAGAATTAAACCTTACGATAGAATACTTACCGAATAGATCTAGATCGTACTAGATGTAAATCTAATCCTAGTCTTGATGTAATTAGCATAAAAGAGAGGAAGAGAGTAACGTCGCTTAAAGTTTTAGGTGTTTAGGAAAAATGATTAGAAACTGATTAGTGTTAATCTCTTTCTCTTTTATACTAATTAATCAAAATCGGAAATAATAAGCCGTCAGACCGCTGCCTCGGCCAAGCTACCACTTAGCTCGCCCAAGCTAGCCTAGCTTGACCGAGTCAACTATGACTCGTTCGAGCTACCACTTTACAGAACCTTCTGTAAAAAGTCAGAATACCTCAACAGACCTTTAGTCACTCATCTCGGTCGAGCTACACCCAGCTCGGTTGTGCTACACCCAGCTCGGTCGAGCTACACCCAGCTCGGTCGAGCTACACCCAGCTCGACCGAGCTACTAACTGTCAGAAATGCGTAGTATTACAATCTTCCCTCCTTAAAAATGAACTTCGTCCCCGAAGTTCACACCCAAACCTATTACGCGACAAGCATAACTAAAAACATAACTAAAACAAGACTTACTAACACAACTTAGACAACACAAACTATCCAACTTAGCAACCAAAACCCGATTTAAACATTAAAACTCGTCCAAAAATCATATGCGATAATCTCCTACCCCCCTTACAGAAATAAAGTTACGTCCCCGTAACCAAACATACCTGGTTAAAAAGATGTGGATACTTTTCTCGCATAGCATGCTCCGCTTCCAATGTAGCTTCTTCCACCTTGTGATTCGACCACAACACCTTAACAAAATTAGTTTCATCATTTCTTGTCTTTCGTACTTTACGATCCAATATTTCCTTTGGTGTCTCGACATAAGTCAATGCCTCGTCCAATTCAATGTGTTCAACGTCCAATACATGGCCAATGGCAGGTACATACTTCTTTAGTTGCGAAACGTGGAAAACATTGTGCACCTAATTAAGTGCCGCTGGTAGAGCCAACCGATATGCTACCTCACCCACTCGATCAAGAATGTCATAGGGTCCAATGTACTTCTGGCTCAACTTCCCTTTCTTGACAAATCTCATTACACCTTTCATTGGTGACACCTTCAAAAGTACCTTGTCACCAACCTCAAACTCAACATCTCTACGGTGTATGTTCGCATAGCTCTTCTGGCGATCTTGAGCTGTCTTCATTTTCTGCTGGATCATCTTAACTTGTTCCACCATCTCTTGAACCATTTTGGGTCCCAACATAGTAGACTAGCAGCTTCAGAACTATCATCCCAATAAATAGGACTTCTGCACTTCCGACCATATAATGGCTCGAAAGGTGTCATGCCAATACTGGTATGATAGCTATTGTTGTATGAAAATTCGATCAAATCCAGGAGATCTTCCCAGCTGCCCCCGAATTCCATAACACAAGCCTTCAACATGTCCTCCAAAGTCTTAATGGTACGCTCCGTCTGGCCATCTGTCACAGGATGGAACGCAGTGCTCATCTTTAACGTCGTTCCCATCAATTCCTGTAGCTCTTTCCAGAATCGAGAGATAAACCTCGCATCCCTATCAGACACGATATCCTTCGGTACTCCATGTAGTCTCACTACATTCTTTCGGTACCCATTTGCAAACTAATTAAAGTTTGCTCCACGTATCTTTCATAGGAATGAAATGAGCTGACTTGGTTAGACGATCCTCGATGACCCAAATCATATTATTACCTTGCACGGTTCTCGGTAACCCCATAATAAAGTCCATAGAAATCGACTCCCAGGCCATTTCCATTCCCGAATATCGAGTGACTGAATCTTACCTTGCGGTCTTCGTTGCTCACCTTTGACCCTTTGACAAGTCAAACATCTTGTAACAAATTCCGCTACATTCTTCTTCATTCTTGGCCACCAGAGAGTCTTCTTCAGGTCCTTTTACAGTTTACCGCCGCCCGGATGAATAAAATACGGAGTACAATGAGCCTCCTTCATAATCATTTCTCTCATTTCCTCATCAGCTGGCACACACCATCTACCATCGAATCGTACACTCTCATCTGGATGAATAGAAAACCTGGTTATATTAGCCACCGATCCTTTTCCTTCACCCTTGAATCTTAGGATCAAGAAGTTACTTCTATCTTAAAACAACATAGAACTCGGGTTCCACTATTAAGCTGCTTATCGTGTCACCCTTGTGAATCATATAAATTCCCATTTTGCTCACCTCATCCTTCAGCTGCATTAGTGACAAGGATGTACATAGAGAATGTATACTATTTCGGCTCAGTGCATCCGCAACCACATTAGCTTACCCTTCCAGATAGTCGATCTTCATATCATAATCCCCGATTAGTTCCATCCACCTCCTCTGCCGCATATTAAGCTCCTTTTCGGTGTAGATATACTTTAGACTCTTATGATCCGAAAACACTTTAAAGGTTGCCCCATATAGATAGTGTCTCCAAATCTTTAGAGCGAATACAATTGCAGCCAACTCTAAGTCATGCGTCGGATAATTCTCCTCATAAGGTTCCAACTGTCTTGAGGCATACACGATCACCTTCCCATTCTGCATTAGCACACATCCCAACCGATTCTTTGAAGTATCAGTATATACTTCAAAGTTCTCATTTCCTTCTGGTAAAGCTAGGACATGAGCTGTGGTCAAACGTTCCTTTAATGTTTGGAACGCCGTCTCACAACTCTCATCCCAAATGAAGTGATTCTTCTTCCTCATTAACGTCGTCATAGGCCTAGAAATGGTTGAGAAATCCTTGACAAACCGTCTGTAGTAACCTGCCAAGCCCAAGAAAGTTTGATTTTCAGCTACATTCTTCGGTGCTGCCCATTTGGAAACCGCCTCAATTTTCGCAGGATCCACAGAAACGCTGTCTTTTGAAATGATAATCCCCAGAAATGACACTTTCTCCAGCCAAAACTCGCACTTAGTAATCTTTGCAAACAATCGGTTATCGCGTAGTTTTTGCAATACCAACCGTAAATGTTCATTATGCTCCTCCTTAGTCTTTGAGTAGACCAAAATATCATCGATAAAGACTACCACAAATTAATTCAGGTACGAGTTAAAAATCGGGTTCCTTAGATCCATGAATACTGCTGGCGCATTCATCAGCCCAAGCGGCATCACCACATATTCATAGTGACCATATCTCGATCTGAAAGTTGTCTTTGGTCTATCTTCCTCACGAATCCTCAACTGGTGGTATCCCAATCTCAAATCAATTTTAGAAAATACTCCAGCCCCGCTCAGCTGAACGAATAGATCGTCAATTCTTGGCAAATGATACTTGTTCTTCACCGTCACGTGATTTAATTCTCTACAGTCGATACATAGCCTCATGGTGCCATCCTTCTTCTTCACGAAGAAAATAGGTACACCCCAAGGTGATACACTTGGTCGAATATATCCCTTTACTAAAAGATCATCCAGTCGTTTTTTTCAATTCATCCAACTCTTTCGGAGCCATTCGATAAGGAGCCTTAGAATTACGTCATGTTCCCGGTTTCAGTTCCACGTTGAAACTGATGTCTCTCCTTGGTGGTAATCCCGGTATCTTCTATGGAAAAACATCTTCAAATTCTTCCACCACTGGTATCTCCTTTGCTATAGGTACCTCCGATCGATCACCCCGGATGTGACACAAAGTCATGGGACATCCCTTCCTCATATAAGACTTCAAGGTTATAGCTGCAATACACTTAAACTTGGGTTTGGCGACAAACCCTCGGTAAGACACCCTATCCTTCTTAGAAATCCATAAGGCCACCTTCTTCTGATGACAGTCTATGCTAGCATTATATTTACTTAACCAATCCATCCCGATAATTACCTTAAATCCAACTAAAGGGAATTCTAACATCGACTGGAAAGTCAACTTGTCCTATGACCAACGACACATCTTTGTACATTTTGTTACATGACACAGACTCACCCGACGGTATGAAAACATTGTCCTTAACAGACTTATACTTATCTAACCCCAACTATATGGCGTGACTCTTAGAAACAAAGGAGTTAGTAGCTCCTGAGTCAAATAAAACAAAGGTCGGTACATTATTGATAAGAAAAGTACCCGTAATGACTTGACCATCATCTTTAGCTGTCTGCTTGTCCATCATGAATAGCTTCCCACTTCTCTTCTGGCCTCCACCCTGCACCGTGCTCCCAAATGCAGTAGACTTTGCCACCGAGTTTTTAATGTTGACACTTCCCTGACGCTAGAAGTTACCCCCATTACCACAGTTGAAGTAGCTGTTATGGCTGTTAGATTGCCCACCTTGGTACTCTGACTCGGCGCCTGAGAATATAGGACATTAGAGGATATGGCATGCACCATGCTACTGTGTAGTGGGCTACCTCGTAATTTTTGGCCAGAAGCAATTAGTACTGCATGCTATGTTCATAATCGTGCTTTGATTAGATCTATAATCAAGAAGACTCCTTATGAGCTTCTTAGAGGACGAAAACCTAACATAACACATCTACGTTGCTTCGGGAGCAAATGTTTTGTCCATAATAATGGCAAAAATAGATTAAGCAAATTCGATCCCAGAAGCGACGAAACTGTGTTTGTTGGCTATTCTAATCATAGTAAGGCGTATAAGGTTTTTAATAAGAGAACTTTATGCATAGAAGAAAGTGTTCATGTTGTCTTTGATGAGAATAATGCGTTTGATAAGGCTGAACAGAATGAAGAAGAGGATTTGAACGATCCAGACTTTAGATTATCAAGGGATGAACCTCCAGAATTGGATGAAGAAGAAAAGGAAATTGAAGGCACAAATGATGAACAAGAAAACCCTTCAAATGATAAGGGAAAGAGAGCTAAAGTTACAGCTGATGATGCTATAACTTCCTCTCAATCTAAGGTAATGGACAATGAAGTTATAACTAATGAAGCTATAGCATCAACTCCAAACCAAGGGAAAAAGACCGAAGTTATACCTGATCAAGTCATAACTCCAGGACTAGATTCAGGGGGAACTTCCCTTGGGCCGCAATCATTTGAAGAAAGTGACTCTAGTTCAGAAGAAGATGTGCCTCCAAAATCAAAGAAATGGAGATATAAGGATTCTCATCCAATGGAGACTATTCTTGGCAGTCTAATGAAGGAGTTAAGACTCGCAGAAAGTTGAACAATTTCTGTTCTTTCTACTCATTCTTATCTGCAGTTGAGCCAACCAATATTAAGGAAGCACTTGCTGAATCAGACTGGATAGTAGCTATGCAAGAAGAGCTTCAACAGTTCGAACGGAACAAAGTTTGGCACTTAGTTCCAAGACCTAAAGATCGGACTGTGATTGGCACAAGATGGGTTTTTAGGAACAAGCTGGACGATACGGGAGTTATTGTTCGCAATAAAGCAAGACTGGTTGTACAAGGTTACAATCAACAAGAAGGAATCGACTATGATGAAACCTTCGCTCCCGTAGCCAGGCTTGAGGCTATAAGGCTTTTAATCGCCTTTGCTGCTCATAAAGGAATTAAACTGTATCAAATGGACGTTAAGACTGCATTTCTTAACGGTTATTTGAACGAAGAAGTATTTGTTGAGCAACCTCCAGGTTTTCTTGATAGCAGTTTCAAAACCATGTTTTTAAATTAGATAAAGCTCTATATGGTTTGAAACAAGCACCAAGGTCTTGGTACAACAGATTATCAAAATATCTTCTTGATAGTGGTTTTAAAAGAGGATCTGTCGACAAAACCTTGTTCTTGAAATCTGAAGATTCCGACTTATTAGTTGTACAAATTTACATAGATGATATTATCTTTGGTTCAACTAATAATCGTTTGTGTAAGTATTTTTCAGAGTTGATAACCTCAGAATTCGAAATGAGCATGATGGGAGAACTCAAGTTCTTTCTTGGATTACAGATTCAACAAACAAATGAAGGCATCATGATTCACCAACAAAAATACATCAAAGAGCTACCCAGAAAATTTGGTATGGAAAATTCTACCTCTAAGCCAACTCCTATGATTTCTAATAAGACGTTGACTAGAGATGAAGATGGTAAGTCTGTCGATGAGATAACTTACAGAGGTATGATTGGCTCACTTCTCTATTTAACTGCAAGTCGACCAGATATTATGTTTAGTGTATGAGTGTGTGCTCGATTTCAATCGTGCCCTAAAGAATCGCATATGATGGCAGTTAAGAGAATTTTGAAGTATTTAATTGGTACATCTAAATTATATTTATGGTATCCTATGGAATGTAATTTCGATCTCATAGGGTATTCAGATGCAGATTATGCAGGTTGTTCACTTGATATAAAAAGTACTTCCGGTATTGTTACGTTTGTTGGACCATGAATTATTACATGGGGGTCTAAAAAGCAAAATCCAGTCGCCTTGTCTACTGCTGAAGCCGAATACATCGCTGCAGGATTGGTATGTTCTCAATTATTATGGCTTAAGCAACAATTATGTGATTATGGTATTAATGTTAGTTGCATTCCTATTCTATGTGATAATACGAGTGCGATTATAATATCGAAAAACCCTGCGCAGCACTCGAGGACCAAACACATAGACATGAGACACCATTTTCTACGGGATCATGTAGATAAGGGCAACATTCGACTTGAATTTTGTATTACGGAAAGACAATGGGCTGACATTTTTACCAAAGTGTTAGCTAGAGAACGGTTTGAGATATTACGATTGGAAATTGGTTTAATTGGTGGCAGTTAAACTTGTCACAAATATTTATTTCCGTAATGACTGGCTAGAAATAGACGAGATTATATGATTGTGTCCGTATTTATCGTTGCATAATTATTTATGTTTAAATATTTATTATTTTACGGAAATATCTTTATTTGCTAGTCATTATATTTTGTGTCGATGTGCAAACCGAATGTTTGGTAAATCCTTCTTATATATTTTACATCTTTATCTTTTACCAAATATTGTCCTCACAATATCTTACAATATCTTACCATAATTTTCAAATCTAATAATAATTAATTAAAAAAAAGGAAAATAAAAAAAAAAAATCTTAAGTGTCTCGGTTAAACCGAGATTCTTATCTCTACCCTACTTTCCTTTTTACTACCCCAACACTCCATCATAATTACCTATTAATACTCCACCTCCCTCCCAACTACACCCATCACCATCAACTTTCACAAAATCAAGAACACTCAACCAAACGAGCCATGCAAGAACCGTGTGATACCCAATACCAGCTAAGCCAATCCCAAATCAGACCAATTCCAGATACGATTCTTGAAGACGAATGGCATAATAAAGGGAAGGGTCTAGTTGACTACGATGAAAGTACTGAAGAGGCCAACAACCGTTTTACTCAGGACGATTCTTGTCGGCCTATGTTCAAACAATTTATGCCAGGCGTTACTTTGGCCGGTCTGAACAAGCTTTGTCTAACTTCAATGGAACGAGATCGAATTAATCGTCTCTTCCGTTATAATATCCATGGTGGGAGAACTTACTCCTCAGATTGGTATAGAAAGATGACGGCCCTGAAATACTTTGATTCAATCTTAATTGCGCAAGGCTGGTCAACCATTGCGTCCTTTTCAGGTCTTATTTACCCAATCGAGGTATTACAGTTCTTCTCCTCTGTTTCCCTTCAATCCAACGTCTTGCATGCGACTGTTAATGGCGTTCCTGTTTCGATCTCCGCCATGGAATTTAGTACTTTGTTTTCTGTCCCTAATGATGGGATAGAAATTAATCCGGGTATGGCCTGGTCTGGGATCTCAGTGGAAGAAGAGATGATGATTAGACTATCTTTTGATCAACAGGCTACAAGGATGAGTCATGTTTTTATTACTTCCCTCTCACCCAAAAAGAGATTTCTATTGGATTTCCTTCGGCATACAGTTATTCCGCGTCGAATTGATGCCGTTGAGTTAACTACTTATGAGATGGTTCTGTTATTTCGGGTCTTGAACAGGAGCCCGGTGAATCTTGCTTTCCTGGTTTTTCATAAAATTATTCAGGTTGCTTCTCAGGCTTCCCAGGACGAGTTCTATCCCACATTGGCCTTACCTTATGGGGCGTGGGTGTCTCGGTTATTGGAAGCAAAGGGTTGTGTTGACAAAGACAGCTATGGTGTGATGTCATGCCATGTTATGAGCGATTACTACCCTTAGAAGATTGCCCGTCTTTACCTATGACTTTACCTATCTTTTGCTTTCCTTTTATCATGTCCAATTTGGCCCATTTTGGCAATACTTTGTTTTCTTAAAATCGTACTTTATTCGGCCCATTGGCATTTAGTACTCATCGGTTTGTATTACGACATATTTTTTTTTTTGATAAAATGTAAGTATTATATATCAAAAAATGTCACCATACAATGAAACGACCTACTCGAAAATAGACCGTCTCACAGAACCAGCCCAAATGGATCTTGTGACCAATTGGCCCAACAAAACCAAAATAGACAACAAAACGAAATAGAGAAGACAAAACTCATTTTTTGGAATAAAAATCCCCAAATGCATTCCCGATTTTTCCCAGATCTTCATCTTCATTGTCTCTAATTCAATCAACCAACAACCCCATAATCACCATCTTCACGCCCAATGAACCTCCTAATCCAGCAAGAGTCATGATGGTTCAGCTTCGCTTTGTTCACTCCTCTGAATCTCACTTTCAAATCTTGTATAATCATATCAGCCACCTTCTGAGGACGCATCAAGGTAAGCTCATACTTACTTGAGTTTCTCTGTCTCCAAACATGGTACATACAGGTATTGATGGTAGCATTAATGATATCCACCTGAACGCAGGTCCTCATTCTACTCATTCTCCAGTTCAGTAGATTCTGAGAAGGAAGAGTAATGCCAATCCATCCCCCTACCAGATGCAGAATAGCCTTAGAGTAGTCACAGTCGAAAAAAAGATGATCCAAGCTTTCGGTTGCGGTTTCACAGGCATACCAGGTATCCTCCTCGCTAATCCCTAACTTATGTAGTCTTTCTCTGGTATTCATGTTCCCGTGATGGTATATCCAAGCTAGGAAGCTATGTTTAGGTATATTCCAATGATTCCATACAACCTCTGCCATGTAACTACAGTCCCTTTTTCCCTTAGAAACTCGTATCCCCTGGCTATAGTGTACTTGGCCTGGTTCATATCCCTCTATAACTACTATTGATATGCTTCCTGAAATAATTCCTTAGTCTGGCATATTTTCCTCCAATACCAGGATGAATTGCTTGTGACGGAGTAAGTCTGCCAGTCTGCACCTTTTAGATATGTATGATTTACCCATCTGACCCATAAAGTATCAGCCTTTATGGCTATCCACCATATGAGTTTACCCACAGCTGCCTTATTCCATTTAGCTTCCTGTTTGAGTCCAAGTCCTCCCTCCTTGAAAGGTTTGCAGGCTTTATCCCAGGCCACTAGAGGGGCTCTCATGTAGTCCACCCCTCCATCCCACAAAAAGTTCCTGCAAATACTCTCAATAGTATGAATCACTCCACTTGGCAAAATGAACATCTGGGACCAGTAAATATGATAAGTCTTCAACACTGCCCTGACCAAAACCAGCCTTCCAGCATAGGATAGTTTCTTGGCTCCCAGTGTTCGTATTTTGGAGACCATCTTCTCAACTAGGGGCCTGCAATCCTTAGAATTTAGCCTAGTAGGCTTAATAGGAACTCCTAAGTATTTGAAAGGGAGCTTCCCTTCAACTAAGCCTGAGACCTGTAGCACTTCCCTCTTTAACTCCTCAACCACTCCACTAAAATAAACATTGGACTTGCATTTGCTCATTTTAAGGCCAGAAGAGCCTGAAAAGGTGGAGAAAGTCCTTAAGATAAGCATAATAGACTTGGCATCTCCCTTACAAAAGAGTAATATATCATCAGCAAACATCAGGTGAGTTAGTTTCATAGGTTTGCATAGAGGGTGAAAATTAAAAGGTCTATTTCCAGTCGTATAATTAAGCAATCTGGGTAAGATATTCCATGCAAATAGTAAAAAGTAAGGGGGATAGGGGGTCCCCATGTCTCAGGCCTCTCTGACCTTTGAAGAAACCAAACATGTTCCCATTAAGGTTAAGAGAGTAACTGGCTATGGTAACACATTGCATGATCCACCCTAGAAAAATCTCAGGAAAATTTAGAGCCACCAACATTTGATCAAGGAATTCCCACTCAACTGTATCATAGGCCTTCTGTAAGTCCATTTTGATTAAGCACCTAGGAGATATAGCCTTTTTATCATAGAGTCTGACAATATCTTGGCAAATTAGAATATTTTCCATAATGCTTCTGCCCTTTATAAATCCTCCTTGAGTTTGAGAGATGATATCAGGAAGCACCAAAGATAACCTATTGCACAGGAGTTTTGAAATACATTTATAGATGACATTACAACACGCAATAGGCCTTATTCTAGGACAGAGGAAGGTCTGGAAACCTTAGGAATCAAGGTTACTAGAGTGCCATTCAATTGCTTGAGGAGTTGTCCAGATTGGAAAAAATCTTTAATAGCATGACTCACTTCCTCCCCTACAATGTCCCATGTAGCCTTAAAAAAAATTACTTGAGTAGCCATCTGGCCCAGGCGCCTTATCATTTGGGATATGAAAAATGACCTCTTTTATTTCATCTTGAGTAGCAGGAGCCATAAGGATCTGAGCATGTTCTACACTACAAACCTTTCCTTTGTGAGCTATAACAGGCTTAACTGAAATATTAGAACTCTTAGTCCCTAAAAGCATCTTATAATATTCCAGGAACGCTTGCTGTATTCCTTGCTCCTCAGTATATATTTGCCCCTTGGAATCCTTAATCTGATGAATCTGATTATATGACCTCCTAGCTTTAATGATTCCATGAAAGTATTCTGAGTTTGTGTCCCCTTCCTTCATCCAATGAGCCTTTGCTTTTTGCTTCAGAAAAGCCACTCTTGCCTGATTAAGCATGTTGAAATTAATATTTGCCTGATATTCCTTTGCCATAATATCCTTATCCCCAGGCCTAGTTTGTAATTGCTGCTGGATTATATTGAGTTCTGTCTGAGCCAAAACAGCCTTATTCTCCACCTCAGAGAACACACTTCTATTTATCTTCTTTAACAGGGGCTTTAAGAGTTTAAGCTTCCTGACCAGACCATACATATATGTACCCCTGATCTGCTGCCCCCATATTTGGATGACTGAGGAACGAAATTCTGGTGCAGCACTCCACATGTTGAAATATTTAAATGGCCTATTTTTCTTGGATTCCAGTTGCAGACTCACTAAAGAAGGAGAATGATCAAAATTTCCTTCTGGTAAGAAATTGGCATAGTACTTCAAATGAAGAGACCAATCATGATTGATAAATATTCTGTCCAACCTGCTATAAACCCTAGTCTCTAGAGGCTGCTTATTATTCCAAGTATAGAAACCTCCAGTAGAAGGCATCTCACTTAACTCACATTTCTCAATGCACTGTTGAAAAGGCTCAGCTTCAGCATTAGTCAGAGTACCTCCCATTCTTTCATGAGCTTGAAGAACACAATTAAAATCACCTCCCACTGCCCAGGCTCCCTGAACCAGGTTAGCCAATCTACCCAGACTATGCCACAAGCTCTCCCTTGCAGACACTTCATTGTAAGCATAGACCATGGTGAAATAAAAATGTTGTTGGGAACTAATATCTGTGACTAACATATGTACAAATTGAGCATTATATTCAAGAAATAAAATATCCACCAGGTGGGGTTGCCACACAACCCATATCCTACCCCCTTTATGATGAGAAGAATTGGTAGAAATACTCCATTCCCTAAACACATTTGCCATTGTATTATTCTGATTATTTGGCTTAATCTTTGTCTCCAAGAGACCAAAGAAACCCACTTTATTATCAAGGAGAAACTTATTTATAGTCTTTTGATTCTCTACATTATTCATACCTCTAACATTCCAAAAACCAAAACTAATCATGGAGACAAGTGAAAAGGCTCAATACCATTCAATCCATTGCCTGCAACAGGGGAATTAGTTCCCCATTTATTACGACATATTTTATTTTGCGTGCTTATATTAGTTATGTTTCGTTTACATAATGGGTGTTTGCATGCTTAATTGTGTCTCGATTGATATTATTTTAGTCGTTTTATGTCTTTGTTCTCGTCTTTTTAATGATGCCAAGTGGGGGAAAGAAAATGACCGTTGATTTAAATAATTGCCTAAGCTTGCTCCTTGTCGTAACGTTTTATCTCTTGACGTCCTTAGATGCTTACTTTGCTATAAATAGTTTGTTCTTGCGTTCGACTTTACTATAATCTTTATAATGTTTAGTTGAGGGGGAACTACGCTTAGTCACAAATCGATAAGAGACTTGTCATCATCAAAAAGGGGGAATTTGTTGGACCATATAAGATATATATTAAGTTTTGATAAATGACAAGTGTTTATATATATGATAATGCTACGTATGCTCGTAATTGTTTGTTAAGTTGTCTTATAGTAATTCATGACTATCAAGTAGAGTTATAGCTTTGCTAGCTATAACATTGACGAATCATACGAAGACTTACAAACATATACGAAGCAAGCGTTGACGATTTGTGAGATATCTTTCAAGCATCTTTCGGAGTAATGATATAGGAAACTTGAGCTATATCATTGAAGAAGTTCTTAAAGCGTCATTGTGACTGTAACAAGTTTCAAGTTGATGATCACTCAAGTGAAGACTCGATCAAGTCTATAAACAAGCTCCAAGATGAAGAGCTTATGATCACGATAGAGACGGCCTACTACTAAAGATCTCCAGGAAGATTAGATAGTTTAGGATGTCCATCAAGTAACGATATTTAGAGAAGCAATATTGGAAAGTTAGAGTTATAGCTATTACGCCTATAACCTTAACTTGACAAGCTTGAAGTTATAGCTTGTCTTGCTATAACTTTGGGTGGAATTTTACTAGCACGATTTTAATGCTTTAAAATCATTTTTCACGGATAAAATTCTCAAATATATTTTCAGAAAACATTTGTACATATGATAGAGATGAAAATATGGGTCACTTAAATGAATTGCTTACATATCCTTATTGGTTAGTAAAACGGCTTATGAGTCGTCATGCTACCTAGGGTTTACAAGCTATTTGTCTAATCCATTATTCGAGCCAAGGAGTAGACGGACCAAGGGATGCGCGCCACCCATCTAGGGTTTCGGCCTCCTAGGGTTTCGTGCCATATTGTTCATCGAACTCCTTGTGCAACTAAACTATCTTAAATCAATTCTATAATATTTTCACAAGATAATTTATTATCTTATAAATATTAATAGATAGATTTGTTTACTTAACGGAATTATCTTTTGATTAAATTAAGTAAAGAAAAGATATTATTTTATCTTGATTACCTAATTTATTTATCTTATGGATTAAATTTAATGGGAAGATAAGATTCATTTCTTGTAGACGAATCTACCTCCCCACGGCTAAGACCTAGGGTTTCGACCAAACCCTAGTCGTTCATCTCTAACATAAATACAAATGTTGTTCTTCATTTAAAATAACTTTTCGAAATATAAAATTCTCTTGAGAACAAATTTGTGCTTAAATTCTTAATCAAGTAAGTTTTTGTTTTGCTTTGAAAAACTCTTTTGCGAAAAGTCGTGCTATTAACTTTTCTATTATTCTCTAAGTTACGTTGCTAGATAATAGTATTAAGCGTTGTCTCTTATACGTTCAATTGTGTGAACACTCAAAGAGCGCCAAAATATTTTCTTAGTAACTTAAGATTGTGAAACCGAATATCTAGCGATATTCAAATTGAGTTACAACTAGAGTTAGTTGTGCGAGTGGGTTAGTAATTTTGTAATCAGGAGAGAGGTACTAAAATTATTAATCGCGAATAGTGGACGTAGGCTTTGACTTGTAAGGCCGAACCACTTCAAAATCGCGTGTCTCTCTTTCGTTTGTTTTCGTTCATTTCCTTACGTATTTCATTAGTTACTTAATTAGTTAAACTTTAATCGATAAACTTTAAATAATTAATTAAACATCATTAAAATAAAAAGCGGGCATTAATTGTCAA
>JAGPOY010001462.1:0-17328 GCA_018983105.1 Silene uniflora
ATAAATATGACTGTATTCTCATACGTCACATTTCTCAAACGTGTCCTATAGGTGTGACCTTTAGGGACCAGTTGATCACCGCCATCTGTATGACAATAACGTCAAACTTATCTAGCAAGCCAACCGTTATTGATAAACGTGGATCAACTGATAATAATACAAAAGTATGCCCTTGTGTTCCTCTGAGAGTTTCAATAAAATTATTGCACTAACTGTAGAGGACACCAGCCCCAACAAGAGTGTGGTTAGTAATGATTGTTAGTAGAGTAGTCGTTATTTGTAAAAATAGTGTTTGTTAGTCGAAAATTGCAAACCATAGAAGGGCATCGAACCGAGTGCGAGCTAGCACTAGGCCGAGTACCAGTCACTCGACCGAGTAGACCCTGCTACTCGGCCGAGTAGACCACTTTCCAGAAACTTGAAAAATTTCTGGAAGTGAGTCACTCGATCGAGTAGGGTAGGCACTCGACTGAGTGGACTTTCACTCGACCGAGTGGACTCAGCACTCGACTGAGTGCCAATTTTGGGTTGTGCATTTCGCTAAAATTTTTGTTATTGCCTTATTTTATCTCTTTTAATCCTTCATTTAAAATCGTTTTGCTTGTTAACGCTACTATTGATTGTTGTCACTCGAATTCAAGCCTTATCCTATTTTAGTCCCTTAATTGAATGATTTCAACATGTATGTGACGTTTCTTTCCTCTTGTTTTCACAACTTGATTTTGTTTAAACCTATTCTAGCCCCATCAATTTTTGCCAAAATAGCATGTTTTGCTTGATTGATGATATTAATCACTTTTTACATCAGTTATGATGTCAAGTATGGAATTTTCATGTTGAATTTTACCTAAAATTTTTTTTAAGACATCAAAAGTATAAATATTCTTTCGTCGATAATTTGATTTCGCAAATTGTTTGGTCAATATTTTTTTAAAAAGGACCACAAATTAGTTGTTATTGCTAATTTGTCGTACATTTGCAATTTTGTCTTGAAAATTTTGAAACTTTAAGGTTCATCCTTAAATTTTGATTTATTTACGTTTGAGACTTAGTTTAATTAAAAGGAGGCTACTATCCTTGTTCCACAAATCAAAATTTCATTTTTGAAATGTTCCGCAAGTCTTTGAAATCTATCTCAAATGAACAATTTGGATCTTTGCCTTCAAATGTGACATAATTACCTCTTGGTACTTAGTCCTTGTTCATGTAGTATTAAGATTGATCAAAATGTTGTTTGATGATGCTAGCTAGGTACGACCTTCAATTTGAAAATCTTGTTTAAAAGTTTTCTTGATTTAATGGAGTATTAAGACTCCAATTTTGTTAATAATGCTATTGGTGATAGTATAGACGATATTTGTAAAATTGAGGATTCAATCATATTATTGAGTTACTTGATCATTGGGGTTATATAGAGTAACCGTTTAATTTAAGTATGTATTCATGACGAGTGAAAGTAGTTGGTGAGACTTTGGCCTATTGGTGATAGTATAGACGATATTTGTAAAATTGCCTCTCAATCGTCGAGTGAAGCGCCAAGAGTGTACATGTGATCTTATTGTAGTGTCCGTTTGAGAAACTAGAATGATGGCCTTAGAGCCATGAGTTCGTCTATTAGCATTTGTGTGACGAAATAGGAAAGTTTTGAAGCGAGTTTTAGAGTGAATACTTTCTGCTCAGGTGGCACTCGACCGAGTGCCCCATGCACTCGACCGAGTAGCCGTCTACTTGACCGAGTAACCTCCTATACTCGACCGAGTGGCCCGCTTTGACCCTTGTTTTGTCAATACTCGACCTAATATAGGGTGTACACCCTTATATCGTGGTTTATATTATTTTGCTAGTGTTTAGATGAACATGTTGACTCATATGGATGACACCTTGTGAATTGTTTACGTTTGATCGCATATGTGGCATTTTGCAAGAAAATGGAAATCGTGATTTGACATGAGTTGATTAGCGACAAACTGTCATGATAATCTTGTTTGATGTGTGTTAGTTGACGTGATTTTGTTTTAGTAAGATGAAACATGCGAGTTATGGGTCACATATGGCCATTCGCATGATTGGATATTTTGGTCTTCCGGATAAGCGGAAGTGTTGATGAGGAATGAGAACGGATATGGAAATACATGTGTGATCATGTGGTGGATTTGACGCGGTATATGCGTGACATGATGTCCGGAAATGGGAATTTCGAGTATGGTTGGGTCATAACGAGTAATTTTGTATTATGTGATTGTTTCTTAGAGTAAGAATAGTCGTGGTTGATGTGTATACATGTGAAGGTATGAGATTTTATGTGATATATATACGTAGTAATAGTTGAGTTATACCCCGTAATAGATACGTATACATATAAGCCACGTGATTTGGGAGTATTTATGGAAGTATAGTTTGAAACCGTTGCTTTAACCTGGCGCTTTGACCTTTGGGAGGCCCGAGTTGGGGAGGACGAATTCCTAGAGTGGGGATTATAACAATGGCATAATAGGATGAGAGGCTTGATAATGGATTGATAATAGGTAAGAGGGAGGGTTGAACCTGAAACATAATTATTCGAGAAATATAGTAATGAGCATATGAGATCATGTTTTGAGGTTTGATAGTCGAGCTTCGGGGCGAAGTTCTCTTTTAGGAGGAGTAGATATAATAATTTGGTAATTAAGGAAAGAGAAAGTACGGAATGTGAGAAAGTAAGTAAAGAACTTGGGTTGAGAGTGCACGAGACCCGATGATGAGACTTAAGAGATTTCAGGAAAGGGGAGAGTGAGGTGAACTTCGGGACGAAGTTCTTTTTAAGGAGCGAAGACTGTAACAACCCTAACTTTTGAGTTCATTCGACTTAGTACTCGGTCAAGCGGAAGTCACTCGACCGAGTGAGGAGAACTACTCGACCGAGTAGAAAGTTGGAGTTTTATGTCAGTTGTTACTCGACCGAGTGAAGGTTTCACTCGATCGAGTGCGGTTCACTCGACCAAGTGAGCATTTCACTCGGCCGAGTGGACTGGGTCGCTATCGCCTAGAATTTCGTATGGATTACCTTATCCTTATCTTCCACTTTTTAGATTTCCCTTCCTTATTTACCTCCTCACCTTATCCATTCACCTTATCCATCTTATTTCACACCATCATTTCCACCACAAAATAGAAGAGAGGAAAGGGAGAAAAGAGAAGAGGAGAAATGGAGATTTTGTCCCTCCGCCTCGAGATCGTAAGGTAATACCGTCTTAAACTCAATTATATATTATTTAATTTATACCATAGACCCGCCTTGACCTCGACTCACCTTAGAACTGCCTTTGACCACCCTTTGACCACTGTTGATTACCCATAATCGGGTTTGACCGTGAGTTATACATGGTTTGTAGTTGTTATTGTGTGCCCGTCTTAAGACGAGTTTTTAACCCACTTGTAGAGGTCGGTTTGGGCTGTTTTTGGATGGGTTTTGTCGGGGGTTGAGTGGGGGTTATAGGGCTAGTAATGAGTGGTGAAATGGGTGGCGTTTGGGTGGTAGAAATCGGGTCCAAAAGGAGGCATACGGGTTTGTTGATTGGTTGTTGTTGTTGTCGGTTGTTGGTGGCTATTGTGGCGGTTGACGTGGCTGTTGGGGGCCCAGATCTGGGGTGGTGACAGGAGGGAGTCACGCCGTGGCCACCGTGGTGGTGGTGGCCCACGGTGGTGGCTGTTTTGGTGGTGGTTCGGGTAGTGTATAAGACGGGTTTTGATTGGCTATTGTTTTGAAGCGATTTCATTCGCTGTTGTTTTTATTGAATAAATTATGTGTATAAATAAAAGATTTATTAGAAATAAAATAAAAAGATATATTAATTGTGAATTAACAATGCGTATTTTAGTATGAGGTAAACACCTCTTAATTTCCACTATAATAATTAGAAATTAAATATACTAATTAGATATAGTTTGAAATGCAATATTTGTGTTTTCTTTTATAATTGCTCTAATTGGTGTATAAAACCCTTACAAGACGGCTGAATTTAATTTGAGTGTTGTGGACTAGAACAGTAGAACACTACCTACGCTTACATATATTTTCCACCAAGTTTAAAGGGATAATCACATTTTAATTAACTGATTATTGGTTATTGAAACAACATATTTACGAAATCGATTTGTCACTCGACATAACAAAGTTTAAAGGGATAATCACATTTGTGGATTATGGAAAATTTAGAGTAATCCATTTGTCTAAATTTACAAATCGTTAAACTAACATGAATGGATGAACAAATGCTAGATACGAGACTGACTAAAAAAGCTAAATATATATATTAAAGAAAATATGACCAACAGACAATTTTCCTACCGAGTAACTTGGGTATTTTATATATCCCACAAATCAATCAAAAATATAGAATACATATAATACAAAGGTGTTATTATTGAAAATAATACTGCTTATATAGATTGTCATACTACAGAGATTTCTTTGTATACAACTTCTTCCTGATTTAACAAAGCATGGAGTTATTTGAGTTTAGTCTATTTCTTTATGCTATAAGCCTCTAACTATTTGATGTTGAAAACTTGCGCAAGTGATCTTACCAAAAATTGGCTTTTTTTCTTCATTAGTGGTTATATTTAGCACATAATTGGGCTGTTACATAAGTTAATAATAATTCTTCACGATTACGAAATTATATTTGTTACTCAGATTTTAATTTTTATACGTGTGTTGCACAAACGTCATGAAAAATACATATTATTTATAATCAAAATAAGAAATAACCCGAACAACCCCTGCCATTAAATCTATCCATACATAATGGAAGAAAAAGAAAGAATGTTTATCCCAAATTGACAATTAAGAACGTGAGAGAATTATAATTGCGCAACTACATACACAATATTTCGATTAAGATAAATATTCAGAAACTATTTCTTGATATTACCCGGCTAACGGCCGGGCGTGAATTCTAGTAGAATAGTATTTCATACGTATTTGTATATGTATTCGGTTAGTATGTTTATACGTATTTTATACGTATTGGATTAGTATATTTATACGTATTTGTATTATTATCGTATTTTAGGAAATGGGTTTTGTGAGACGGTTTTACGAGATGAGCCTAGCTTGTATGACGGATTGCTTATGCGGATTTGCGGAGAGGTAGGTTTATCCTACTCAGTTCGATAATGTGTTTAATTGTTAAATGAGTCGTTTGTCATTGTTTGCATTTTATGAGTCGGTAATTGGCATGTTATATGGTATCTTGCATATTGTGATTGTATGTCGGAGGACATGGAGGTTTGATTGGTTACTTGTTATGGAGACGGAGGACGATTGGGAGATCGTCTTCCGCTTAGGTCGCCTCTTGGAGCTTCCTACTCCAAGAGGAATGTGCACATTAATGACTTGAGTTTGGAGGGACGCGTGTGGGTGAGACACGACGTCTGGCAGGGGACCCAAGTCGCTCTTGGGCCCGGTACCACCGACGTGTTCGGAGTACCTTGTTTGAGTGTGGTGTCGTGGACGTGTTCCTGGCACCAGTGGTTGTGGGTACGTATGGGCGTGTCCCGGTACCGGTGTGATGGTTGGATATTGGTATCTCATTCATGTCATACTCATGTTGCATATTCACACACTTAGCCGTATTGCATGTTGTTTATCGTTACTGACGTTTGTCGTTGCGTGTCTGTCACCTGTCTCTCTTGGGGTGGCCTGCGTTGATCCATTTGATGTTCTTGATCATATGGGGAGCAGATTGTTTACAGGTTATATGGATGACACGTGGGATGCGGGATGACCTTGAGGAGTCACGAGACACGTGTAGTAGTCTAGAAGAGTATAGTAGTCATGAGTTGTATTTTATTCATTTGTTTACGTTTATGTAATCATTAAACCTTTATATTTATAATAAAATGTTCTTTTATCGAAGTTTTTGGAACACTACCTCGGGAAACCGAGATGTAATGCCTTAATTATCTTGACCGGATAATTGGGGTGTTACAGTTACCTTTTTAGCACTTCAAAGAACACGATTCCGACTAAAAATCACCCCGGAATGCTAAAGCTTCATCCAAGAACAAGTTTAAAGCAAAAAGGTTGAGAAAACTCATCTCACAAAAAGATGGGTTTTCTAAAAGATACAAAAGGCTAGAACTTTCTTACCTAGAAAGATGGAGGGCGAGGTAAGGAGAAGAATGGTGCGAAAATGGTAAAGTTTGGTGGAGAAATGAAGGAGATATGGTAGATCTAGGTTTGGTGAGAAATGTGTAACAATGGTGGTGGTTGTTAGTGAAAAATTTCAGAAAAATATGAGGGAGATGAAGATATTAGGGTTTGTGTGGTGCGTTTTATGGAGAGAAAAGAGAAGGAGAAAAGGCCCATAAGGTATACTAGGCCTAACAACACTAGTTGAGTCGATTATCGCTAAAAACACGTATCAAAGCCTACTACAAACTTAAGACGGATATTTTTACCAACATTAATATTATTATACATGTAAAGCGACACTTTTATAAAAACGAATTTAAAATACAAATAAAATAATAAAATGACTAATTGAATTAAAAATGCCAAAACGGAAAATTCGCGGGTGTTACACAAGAGAAGTACTTAGGGCTGCCCACGGTTGTTGGACACTCAAAATAGATGCTCACACGTGTAATTAGGGACAAGCTTAGTAAAAAATAGCAAGGATGGCGGGGAATGTTACTCAGTAAAGCGGGTCGGGAGATTCTGATAAAGGTCGTGGCCCAATCAATACGTACATATGCGATGAGTGTTTTTAAGTTACCTGCTAATTTTTGTGACGAGTTACGTGCTATGGTCTTTAGATTTTGGTGGGGCTTGGAAGGCGGGAAACGGAAGATGGCATGGTTAGCTTGGGATAAGCTCTGTAAACCGAATGATAGAGGGAGCTGGGATTTCGAGACTTCAATAAATTCAATCGGGCCTTGTTGGGAAAGCAGGGATGACGTCTTATGACTGATGGCGATGCTCTTTTGACATGGATGTTGAAAGGAAAATATTTTCCAAACAAGGAGTTTATGCAAGCAGATTTGGATCTTAAACCAAGCTATACATAACGGTGTATATAGGAGGCTCAAGCGTTATTAAGTTGGGAACAAGGAAACGTATCGGGGATGGTAGGGAGACGAGAGTATGGCTTGAGCCATGGATCCCAGGTTCGAATTTGAAGCGCGCGATGTCACAGGGGGGGGAGCTCGACATGAAGGTTGGTAATCTGATGATGCCGAGTGAAGATGAGATGGAATCGTGAGGAGGTACGAAAGCTATTTCTACCCTTCGAGGCTGACTGTGTCATGAACATAAGACTTAGCAATAATAGCCCTTCGGATGAGTGGTGTTGGGACTTGACTAAGGATGGTAGCTACTCGGTCAGAACGGCGTATTGGGCTCTTGCTCGGGATGGAAATGAGCTAGTGGAGCAATCGTATTTTGCTCGTTAGCGGTGACTGTGGAATAAGATATGGAAGGTACCCGTTCTCCCTCGAATTGAAGCTTTTTTCTGGCAGATTTGCAATGACGCCATAGCTACGAAGCAAATTTTAGCCGGTAGGCTAAGTGGAGTAGCTGATGGTTGTTCCATTTGCTTATGCGATGTGAAGACTTGTCTCCACGTTGTACGAGATTGTGGGTGGATGGGGGGTGTATGGGATGGGCTGGGGTTGGAGATAATGAAAGAAGTAGGGTTCGAGTGGGTGATGGATTGTGGTGAGGCCGTTATGAGGGAGTCGTGTATGAGAGAATGCGTAGTGTTGATGACTGCCTGTTTGGGCGATTTGGTAAGTGAGGAACAAAATGATTTTTCAGGATGGTAGGGTGAGTGTGAGGGATAGGTTGAGGAGAGTATGGGAGCTCATAAAGGAGATGAAGGGATTGGAGGCGAGACAAGAGATGGTTGAAGACTTGAAGAAGGGAGCACGGAGGCTGGTGGGTGGAGGACGTCGAGTCAAGGGTGGAACAAAATCAATGTTAACGCGGGGAAGGTGGCAAGGGCGGGTATGGGGTTGGGTGCTGTTTGTAGAGACGATGAAGGGAGAGTGAAGTGGGGGGTGACGGTACAGGGACAAGAAGAGTGTGATCCTCAAATCCTAGAAGCAGAAGCGATTCTATTGGGGCTGGCTGAAGCGAAGCGAGACGACTTATAGCAGGGTGGAGATTGAAAGTGACTGTTTGAACGTGATCGAAGACTTGAAGATGAATAGGAAAAGCCGCAACGATATTTTCCTTGTCTACGATGACATTTATGCTTTGTATTCTTGTTTTGAACTTGTTAAGTTCTTGTTTAATAGACTTAATTTTTAATATGGTAGCACACGAGTTAGCTCATGCGTGGCAATGACAGGCTAGCAGCTAGGTAGAAGAATCTGGGACCATGTTCTACCTCACAACATTGCTGAATTTGTGACGACTGAATAATACTCCGTATGATTTAGGCCCCTTGTTTGTGAGTCTTTTTAAAAAAAAAATGGATCCACAGCACAAAAAGAATCCAATTCCAGAATAGCTCTAACTTTAGTTTTTCTTTTTTGGTAATAATAGTTGCAACTTTAGTTGAAACAATTATAGTTGCATTAGGTCTTTCTTCAGACGCTCATTTCCGTCGGACCATTTTATGGCCGTGTGAAGGTTTTTTAATGACACATCTAGCTATAAAATGATCACATTATAACTCGTCTGAAGATTCTATATGGAAATTGGCATTTGAAACGAGAATTTGTGTTATAAATTGTGCGGAAGAAAGTAAAGTGAGGAGCGCATCAAAAAGGAAAAAGATGAGCACTAAAAAGTCGACCTTTTTCTAGTTTTCACTTGCAATCTGTATCGTAACCCACACAAAGAAAAAGAGCATTTTTGCTCTTCTCCTTCCTTCTTCATTCCTTCCTAGAAGTTGTTGCCACCACCTTTTCTTCTTCTTCTTCTTCTTCTTCTTCTTCTTCTTCTTCTTTCACTCCACTCACATAAAACACCAACAGGAATCTCATCTCAACATATTAAAAGAAAACCCAGATCTTCTTAATTTGTACGGATTTCCCAAGGTATTCTCATCGCTCTCTCAATTTATCTTCCTTAATTCTTCAATATTTATAAAACCCTGTTATTCTTTCTGCTAATGATTTTAATTTCATGATTGTATTTTGTTAAATTGGGTGTAACTAAACGTCCTGCACTTCTCGTTATCGTAAAGTGGCAGTTATTCGATGCCGTTTTCGACGCAATATTCATTCTAGGTCATTTGGAGTACACCCCCCTACCCCGCAATTTGACACTGGGGTAATGTTGCTGTTGTGGAGGTGTAACTAACAGGATTAATGTTGATTTCAACAATTTTGTTTCGAAATATAATGTTTGGTTATGTATTTAGCTGAATTGCTTTCAAGAGAACCAAGTGTAAACTTAGCTTTGATTATCAAGTGTGTGGGTGTGTGTGCGCACGCGCACCAGTGCTGTTGTAGTCCACATTACCTGCCCTACTTTACTATGGGGTAATTGATTTATAGTCGAGTAAATTTTGTGAAAATTACTTTGTATTAACAGTCCACTTCGTCCCGGTCAACTGCTTTCCTTTGGTTTTGGCACAAAGACCAAGGAAAGAGGAGAGGGCCAACTATTAAATGACAAGTGGACCAAATTGAGTGTGAATTATCAAATTGTTCATCAAGTTCATTCTTAAAATAGAAAGGACAACAATTGACTGAGTCACCCAAAAATGGAAAAGGACAACAAATGACCGGGACAGAGGGAGTATTTGATTGTTGCTATAGCAAGTGAATTTTGTGAGTCAACTGTTTAGTCGTCTACATGGAGTGAATTTATGAAAATCCACTGTTTGTTCATATTCATAGTTGAGTGCATTTTGTGAGTCTACTGATTGGTCATGTTCATGGGCTCTACGTATTATTCGCAATATGATTTTAGAGGTGATTTGGTGGCTGCTCGGTATTTGGATTCTGAATAAATGTTGTGTTCGGAATATCCTGCAGCGAATAACATGGCAGTTGTGTTCAAAGCATCTGTGCCATTTTCTCTACAAACCGATACTGTCAGTTATGGCGGTTTGACTTCTCCATTATGCAATTCTGCCAAAACATCTAAGGTTGTGTTTTTGGATTCTTCTAAAAGAGGACGGTCACGTGGGTTCCGGGCTATTGTTGCAGCAAGTCCACCAACAGAGGATGCTGTGGTTTCTGCCGAGCCACTCACAAAAGATGATCTTGTCGCATATCTTGCATCAGGATGCAAACCTAAAGAAAAATGGAGGTGAGTTCTTACACTTATTGGCAGGTGCTTGTTCATTTTCACGTGATTGTCCATGTGATTTCTATATGATGTGATAACACCATGGTTTTGGTTAAAAGAATGGTAAGTGTTTGTCGGACATTTGAATTATGTAGGTTATGGTTGTGGCTGCTTGATGCACTGTCTACACATTTCTAATCAAGCTAACTCTAAATCATGAAGACACAAGAGAAAGTTGTCAATGACTTATTAGGATCTATAATAGCTATGATGTGCATCTATATGCTCTCCTCTGGTTTATTGCTGTAAAGGGGAATGTTATGATTCATTTTGAGGATAATGATAAAAAAAAAACATTTGCTCTTTTCTTTTGTCAAGTATAATGTTAAGATTTTACGTTTTTTTTATTGTGTTTGCAGAATAGGTACTGAACATGAGAAGTTTGGCTTCGAGATAGACACCTTGCGGCCTATGAAGTATGTACAGATATCAGAACTGCTTAATGGAATTGCTGAGCGATTTGACTGGGAGAAAGTGATGGAAGGTGACTATATAATTGGACTTAAGCAGGTAAATTGTTTCCATTCTTGAGGCTAAGGATTTGTGCATTTTGCTTACCCAAAAATCTTTTTCAGTTTTAGCTTGCTTAACAGTTTTAAGATTTTTAATCCATAGATGTATTTATGCTAGGTATTGTAATAAATATTATCTGCATGTGTCCGGGAATACCGCTGATGTTATTACCCTTGCGGAGATCACATTGTTTGATAAGAGTTTGTGATTCCTCAGCTGTAGATACTGTCTAATAAGACGGAGTGATGTGTACCGTTAGTTGACATTGAGAAAACTATATCTTAATAATAAAGCCTTACAAATACTCTGTGAAGAGCGCACTTCTAAGTAACATATATTTTTTGTATGATCTA
The DNA here is from genome assembly GCA_018983105.1 of Silene uniflora. Lineage (NCBI taxonomy): Eukaryota > Viridiplantae > Streptophyta > Magnoliopsida > Caryophyllales > Caryophyllaceae > Silene > Silene uniflora. The sequence continues at coordinate 11,158 of JAGPOY010001462.1, forward strand.
GCATTTTTCACTGTACCTCCTTTTCTTCTACCGGCTCCTTTGAAGTTTGAATCTTATTTTTTCTTGTCTTCTTGCTTATTTCCAGGGAAAGCAAAGCATATCACTTGAGCCCGGCGGTCAATTTGAACTTAGTGGCGCTCCACTTGAAACGTTACATCAAACTTGTGCTGAAGTTAATTCTCATCTCTACCAGGTTTGTTTTGCTGTAGCCTCCTGTTTTTCGTAGTGGCTGAAAGTCCGACATGCTTGTTTGTTTACTTTTATTTCTCAATTGTTGTCACTCTTCATCTCCAGCTGCTCTTATAGCATTTTCAAAGTTTATGCTCATCTTATTTTTTGTCCGCCCTCGTGTCTCCTGAAACACAGTTGTAAGACCTTTATGCGTTGAGAAGTGATTCTTATTAATTTCATCTAGAAAATAAAACCATTTTTTTTTTGCAAGAATATTAAGCTCTTGTATTCATCCACAAAGCGGTAGAAAAGAGGGTAGTGTTTCTTACAAAGGATAACCACTAAGAAAGATAAGCAACTATCTACTTGTTTAATTCCTCTACTATCTCATGATAATTCAAAGGTGAGGAATTAGAAAGAAGCCTAATGGCTACTGAAATTTTTACATGCCTGAAGACTTGACTGATTGTCCATTCCTGAGCAGCAAAAAGCCTGTTATTTCTCTCCCTGCGGATGTAGTAGATGGTTGAAGTAAGGCAACTTCTGAACCAGCTAGCTTTCCAATGAGTCCTATGCTTCATAGCATTAATCCAGTTTATTTCATTCAAGACAGGGAAGAATTTGAAACCTAGACCAGCTAAAACCGTTGAGCGGTTGCTGTTGGAGCCCTTTCTCTGAGTTGAATAACAACTGAACCTATAGACTGTTTGTGTTTTACTTCTGTTTGTGTTGTCGCTCCACGAGAGTGAGAATAATGGGGTATTTGTGGATGCAATGTTTGTTGATGAAGTAGTTCAGTGTGTGGATACCACTATACGTAATTTGTGAGGGCTCATGTTAGGACTTAGGAACGCTGACAAGTAATTGCAAATTTGCAACTAATTTTTCTGTTAGTAGTGCGTGCACTCTACGATGCATTTGCTCTTTTGGTTATAAATTATAATGTTTCCTGAGATATTGTTGACGATGACCATGGCAGTTTTATCATGGTTTTTGAAGGTAATATGACAGACCTTGCTTAGGCTGTAAACCTAAATGATTGGACCTTGCGTTCTCTGATGGCTTGCATGTCTTTCTCATTGACTACTTCGCTGGGCTTTGTAATAAAGTCATGTACCAGTTAAGTGATTTAACTTTAGCTTTTATGATATTACACTTTTGGCAGGTCAAAGCTGTTGCAGAAGAAATGGGCATTGGCTTTTTAGGGATTGGTTTTCAGCCAAAGTGGCGACGTGAGGACATCCCCATAATGCCCAAGGTACTTGGCTATTCTATATGGAAGCTTGTTAGCGGGCGGAGTTAACTATATACAACCTGATATATTCCTGCTTACACTTGTGACCGAGCTCCATTCCTTTTTTCTGTACTATAGGTGTTGCTATCTGCCCTTCTATAGTTCTATGTATAGTTTAAAGCTTGAAACATTTAGATGTTATCTTCTAATTATACTCTTAGACTTCTGAATTTTCTATTCCTAATATTTTAACAATTTAGTGATTGGCAGTTCAAGAGCTATCTTGTTACATGCATATGATTTCTGCATGCTTTCCAAATTCGTGATACTATCTTATTATAATGTATGCTTCCTTTTGGTCTAGTTGCTATTTGTGAGCTTTTATCATCTGCCAACTTTGTCTCTGTAAATCAAGGAAGATACGAGATTATAATTGGTTGCTCAAGGGCTATCTGATAATTTCTGCTTCCCCGTTCCAAATTCGTGATACTATCTTTGTTATATATAGTGCTTCCTTGTGATCTATCTGCAATTTTTGAGCTTTTATTTTGTGCCAACTAGGGACGATACGAGATTATGAGGAACTACATGCCCAAAGTTGGCTCACTTGGACTTGATATGATGTTCAGGACATGTACTGTCCAGGTAATTGCATCATTTTTATTTTCGTTTATTTGTAAAAATGTTTGGTGTGCGCGCTCTCCTACATTTTTTAAACTTATTGAGCTGTCTTAGAATCTGTCTACTTTGTAGGTGAATTTGGATTTTGATTCTGAAGCTGACATGATCAGAAAATTTCGCGCCGGCCTTGCCTTACAACCAGTGAGAAAATCTCTTATTGTTTTATGTGTGAGATGCTAACAGATGGTAACAGGGCTTAGATTTCTACCACTTACTGTTTATTATTGATTTTTTGGAGCAGATAGCGACAGCATTATTTGCTAATTCTCCTTTCACGGAGGGGAAACCAAATGGTTATCTAAGCATGAGAAGGTTAGTCTGCCTTCATCTTTGTATGATCGAGCCTTTTCCTAAAAGCCGTTGTATTTCAATTTTCTTTGTTCCAGTGTAACAGTGTTCTTTTCCTGGCTTTATTTTTGACAGTCATATTTGGTCGGATACGGATAACAATCGTGCTGGGATGCTACCCTTTGTGTTTGATGACTCTTTTGGGTGAGTAAGGTTTTATGTTTACTGACAAATTCATGCTTTTTCAGACACATAAAAAGTACCACAGGACATGACTTTTTTTGTCTGTTGTGCTTCGTTAATATCTCAGCTAGTTCTTGGTTCTAGACAGAGTTGTCTGTTTGTGTGATCGAGAAGCTATTCACATCCATTTCGAACATCTTTTGCACAGTTAGCACATGGCTCTGCATTCGCCATTGTGCGATTTTTGTATGCAGCAAAATCACCTCTTATTTGATTAATGTAGTATCCAGCATGGTACCAGCTCTGAGAGTCATTCTGCATTTGGTCCTTAAAAATTTAACTTGGGATAAATGTTTGTGTACTAGCAGACTAAGTGTCTTGTTTAATTTGTTCCGTCACCTATGTGTTCCATTGTGAAAGTGAAGCTCTTAGATAATCATTATTCATGAAAACAAAACAAAAGGAGGACGTGATATATAGCAAATGATACAAAGCATCTTATATATCACCACCTACAGTGCCCTCGCTCTTCACACGAAAAAAGTTGTGGTGTATCAAGTATACTTGATGTTTTTGTGATATTCTATATCCGTAAGTTTTTGTGCATATTTTCATTTCCCAAGGGCCTCATTAGTTTAGTCTATCAATTATAATTGGGAGACTATTGTCGTTTTTGTAATGCAGGTTTGAGCAATATGTGGATTATGCACTTAATGTTCCTATGTATTTTGTTTATCGAAACAAGAAGTATGTTGACTGCAGCGGATTATCCTTTCGGGTATGCATCGCTTAAAGCATGGTTTCAAGTTTTGCAATTTGTGCCACTGCCCTTGGTTCCTAATGTCTGAATCAGGAGATTTATTATTTGGGAGGTGAGGGATAGAGGGGGGCGGACACTTCGGGACAACAGTATAGCACATAGCTATCTATCTTTTTTTCCCTTCATTTTTTCAAGTTTCCTCTCTAAAATCTAGGCAACTCATAAATGATTATCATAATTATCATGTACGCAGGATTTCCTGCAAGGGAAGCTTCCGGTTCTTCCTGGTGAATTGCCAACACTAAATGATTGGGAGAATCATCTAACCACTATTTTTCCAGAGGTCTGTCATACATTTGAAAATTTTGTTTCTGCTGTCATGAGAGATGCGCCTTTTACATGATCATGTGATCTTTACTTTTTTTGTTCTACAGTCTCAATTCTTTCTGTCTCTCATTTTCAGGTCAGGTTGAAGCGGTATATAGAGATGAGAGGGGCTGATGGGGGACCATGGAGGAGATTGTGTGCGTTGCCTGCATTTTGGGTATGTCCATCATTGAGTCTTCTTCATATATGTGGCAACACTTCGCTGCGATCCAATTTCAACTCCTGACCTTATGTCTTAGTTATATAGAGGACGTTGGAGGAGTTTTTTCATAAGGATTTAAAGCCGTAACGGAGATTGGACGTAGTTTTGTTGCTCTTGTACTGGAAATAAAATGGCTCTTGTATTGTAGTCAAATCTATATCTTAAGTCTGATTCTTGTCCAGTGTGAAGTTGTATTTAAAGCATTATGTAAGCACATTGGAGGAGTTTTTTCATAGGAATTTTAGTGAAGGCATCGGGGTAAAAAAGTTTTGATTTCAGTTTCGTGTCCACAGGAGCTTGTCTAATGTCTTAACCTATCCCGCGGTGTGCGCTTTAGGAAAACCTAGGCTTCTGATGGTAAATGAGAAATGTATTTGAACTAGAGAAGATGATTGGGAAGTCCAGAAACTCCCTGCTACATTATTGAATATGAATGTTGTTTGTGAGTCTGACTTCTTATGGTGAATGTGTACCTGTATGGCACATGAGTGTACGTGGTTATTTAGATGAAGAAGTAGAGAATTTGGATTGCAGAGGGCGTTTTGTTGGTGGTAACATGAAATGAATACTCTCTTCGTAACATGAAATCACTACTCTTATATTGAAGTCAAATCTATATATAAGTCTGATGATTGGGGTGTCGAAACTCCCTGCTATGGTATTTAATATGTAGCCGTCTCAAGTACCCAGCCCCTCACTCACACCTCCGTACCACACCACATTATGGCCATGTCCTGTCACTCACAAACCAATCCTAACCGCGGCATCTCAATTAGAAAAGCTTTGGTCGAGGATGGAGGGGTTACGTCATGTCGTCATGGAAGGGTCTCCCCATGGATCGTAGTGCTTGATATTAGGGTTTGTTTGGTAGCGCGGTGAGAAAGATTAGGGTTGATGTGGTGGTGGGGGAGGAGGTTGAGGGTTTATGGGAGATCGAGGGGTTGGGAGATCTAGTGGCTATGCTGTATAGGGAGAGAGGCCAGGGTCAAGGGGTAGGGAGAAAGTTGATGGGGATGTGAGGAGGACAATGTGGTAGAGAGAACTTACCAAAAACGGAACGAGAAGTCACGTGAAGAATAGAACATCCTAAAAGGGTTTTTGGGGAAAACAACACATTGCGGAGGGAATAGCAATTGGTCTGAACTCTGAACCACACAAAATATTGACCTGGTTGTTTTTGTTCAAAGTGCTTCCATTGTAAGAGCACTTCACAAGTATGTACCTTCTTGTTTTAGCTCTTTGATCTGTTAACATAATTGTGGGAGGGGTAAAAATATCTATAACGAGATGGTAATAAATGGTGTATTTCTGTCGTCCATTACTGAAATTTTTTGAAGCTAGAATATATTGCTTCAGTGAAGATATTTACATTTTTCAGGTTGGCTTGTTATATGATGAAGACTCATTGCAAAGTGTTCTAGATATGATAGCTGATTGGAACAAAGAAGAAAGACAGATGCTTAGGGATAAGGTAACGATAACATCTCATTATTAACTTGTGTTTTACAACAATTTTATACGAGTATATGTTTTGGTTATTGATGGGGCATATTCTGCACCGGCTGACCGAGTCAACATCTTGACCGAAGTCAATGCTCACTGACCTCAAGTCACACAGCATTGGACTACTTGACCCTCTCGGCCTGGCAACCAGCCAGCCGAGAGGCTCTCTCGGCCTGACATCAAGCCAGCCGAGGGACGCATACGGCCTCGGTGCTCACTGACCTCAAGTCACACAGCACTGAGCTACTTGGGTCTCGGCATGGCAACCAGCCAGCCGAGGGACTCTCTCGGCCTGACATCATGCCAGCCGAGAGACGCTTACGCGAGCTCACATCCACCGACGGGGTACCTAGACAATGCGTGCCTGCCGGCCTGCCATGAGTCCACACGGCGAAGGGCAGAACAGACATTCCACTACTACGTCTACTTGGCCACTAGCTGCATCCACTTGGCCACTACAGGACAAAAGGGGAAGTCTATAAATACTCCTTCATTCTCAACATGAAGAGGATCCAGATCCGAAATCCAGAATCTCATCTAATCATAACATACAAACATCCACTCTCTCTCATCACTTGGTATTAACTCCCTTATCTCTCCTCAATTACACACTTATCTCTAAGTCACTGACTTGAGCGTCGGAGTGAGTTCGCACGGCCCCAAGCCGTGCCCTCCGTTTGTTCATCTTTGCAGGAAGATTCAAGAGAGCCTAGCTTCCGCCGACATCTTACGAGCTTACGTGTACAACAAACTTGCTCCCAT
>JAGPOY010001463.1:0-17323 GCA_018983105.1 Silene uniflora
GGAGGACACAAGAATATTTGGAATTTGGGAGGAGTGGAAATGAGAGAGGTCATTTGAGTAAAAGTATACTGCGTAGAGTAAATTGCGTATTGCGAAAATCAGTACCCTAAATCTTATATAGTGAAGATTGACTAGAACACTATTTGACACGATTACAATTAGGGTTGTGTAAGTTTACGCTCAAACTGGTAAAATGGACTGGACCTGACCATTTGTTCTAGATTGAACCCATACTGGATCCGATCCTCAGTCATTATATTTTGAAGTTTAGGTCTTTCGTCCCATCTGGTCGAGACCGATTAATTTAGGCTCGAATTGATACACATAGCTTACACGTCTATTTATCAATTAAATTTTTTTAATGAATCAAATACTTTACACTAAAATGTTATTATAACTTAATTGCAACTATTTAAATTAAACAATCGTTCATATACCTGTTTTATTTGTTTTGATAAATTTTAAATTGCATAATCATATACTCAGTCCACCCCGTCATTTGTTGCCTATATCATTTTGGGGTGCTCAGTCATTTGCTTGCCTTTCAATTTTAGAAATGCCTTTAATGAACAATTGGATCTACCACTCACTATGGTTCATTTGTAATCAAAGGTATGTTTTTGTGACAAAATCAAAGGTAAAGAAATGACAAGAACATATGAAGTACTACTTAATAGCGACAAATCGTAATTGTCGATCCATCAAAAATCCGTCTGGAGCAAAAATTCGAGTTTGGTCCGGTTTAGGACCGTCTTTGATCCACTAATTTTTTTTTTATCTTCGGTCTGGTCCGGTCTTGACCGATGCTCAACACTAAATTACAAATTCGATGTAACTCAAATCCATCAGAGTGACTATCACATATTCACATGGTCCACATGACCACATCTAAGGTCCTATTCTTTTGGACTGAAAATGTCTGAACTGGGATTGAACTTAACTGAATTACATTTAATGAAATTGAACTAAACTAAAATAATAGTTAATTTGCGAAGTGAAGAAATGTACCGAACTAAAATGAGTTGAAATTAAGTAAAAAAAAAACGGAAGTAGTGTATCATTTTCCTTGGCCGACCCATGAAAAGCAAAATGTATGTCCACTTCGTCCCACCGCATTTATCTGTCACTCCGTCCTAAACCCATCCCAACAATAATAATTTAAAAATCTGAGAACAAGCGCTGTAAAACTTGGAAAATTGACAGACAAAACTCCATTAACAACGAGTTATACTAAGCTTCAACAATAAAACAAAAATGGAGCAACAACACAAGTTAACTAGAATGGGGTTTACATTATCCATCGTTGCTTCTTGTATCATTGCAGTAGTCATTGTTGAATATGGAAGAAGACGGCGAAAGAGTAGAGTTTCGAAGAAAAAATCGTGTTATTTGATTGATCAATTGAAGCCACAATCTCATTTCAAGCGAGTTTTAGCAGATAATTCGTATTCTTCTTTCAAACATCTCTCTATTAATGGTATTTTCTCCAATTGTTTTTTTTGGAGATGTAATTATTTTTCTTTGGAATGTTTAGTCGCATTACAAAGAGGGGAAGGGAATTTGAAACTGGGATCTATTGTTCATAATACCTCCGTCTTAACTACTTTTGAACTTATATGAATCCTGATTTGTTGGTGATTGGATCTGTTTTTACATATAAGACCATTAGTGTTGGATACGGTTATTTTCCGCGAATTTTTCAACTTTTGGTCTAAATTTAGGTGCCCAAGTGTCATGTGGTGTAGGAAGCGCGACGTGCAACCAAAGTGAAGTGTCCGAGTAACATTGGTTACCTCCAAACCAAATAGTTTGCCAAAGTATTTGAGTGATTAACGAGCTTGTTTAGCTGGCTTGTTTTGGGTTTTGGACAGTTTAAAGTCGTCATTTAGCGAGGTGTTGATGTTATGGAATCATGCATTGGTTAGCTTGGTGCGTGGGATGTTTTTAGCTACTCGAGTTTTTGAAAGTGTTTGTCAAGGGCGCTTACGTGCTGTTCTTTTACTTGCTTATTTCGACTTTGGTAGGATGCTGTTTATCCAGCATTTCGATTTTCCATGTTAATTTTCAGAATGCTGAAGAAATGAGCTTGTTTGAGGCTTTTTTTTATGACAAAAAAACACTTGCAGCATTTAGTAGCTAAGGCAGTATTAGAGGAGATTAGTGATGATGCAAAATGTGGATTATTTTTTTCTGTCTGTCTTTTAACTCTGCAGATATATCGTCCAACTCACACCCCTACGAGCGAGAGATAAAGACATTATTGCAGAAACCGGAAGTCAAAGCTGACATTTTTGACAAGATTGTAATGACTAGAATGAATGGTTCATATGTCTGGGTAGAATCAGAGTCACAGTTACGGCAACTTGTTGATGTATTGAGTCATGAGAAGGTATTTGCTGTCGATACGGAGCAGCATAGCCTTCGATCATTTTTAGGGTTTACCGCATTGGTACAGGTATAAATTCTTCTCTCCTATTCTCTCAAATGCATGTTGTAAAGCATTGGAGGAATGTTAAATGCTACATTTTAATGAAAGTAATACCGAACAGATTTCTACTGAGAAGGAAGATTATCTGGTGGACACGATTGCTTTGCATGATGTCATGGATATACTGCGTTCTGTATTTGCTAACCCAAGTATTCTCAAGGTAGGTGCTTGTAAAGATAAGACATCTCAAAATTATTATCTTTATTGATTTTTTTCTTTGGGAGAGTATAAATAATGGAGTAGTGTGTAATTGCTCAGTTATTATGCCTACTTGTGCAGGTTTTCCATGGCGCAGATAATGATGTGCTTTGGTTGCAGAGAGACTTCCACATATACGTGGTTAACTTATTCGACACGGCTAAGGTTATTTTGTTTGTGTCTAGCCTCGATTGTTCAGTGCTTACTGATCCATAGTTCAAGCTTATGTTGTGTGGCGTAGTTCATGACTGAATCACAAAGGCAACTTTACACTTCTTTTCCATGTTATAGATTTATTTATTCTCTTGTTGCAGGCATGTGAACTATTATCAAAACCACAAAAATCCTTAGCTTACCTACTTGAGAGCTATTGTGGTGTTAGTACAAACAAGTTATTCCAGGTACTTGACTTGGTGTATCTTCTTTCTTCTTTTTTATTTTTATATGTATTTTCTTCAACAAAACACTTCCATTATTTTGAGCGAAGCAAATCTAAGATTTCGTGAATTACTTAGTAATCTTGAATTTTGGTATGGAAGATAACGTTGAAGTTGTTAATGTGCCTGGTAAGCTAGATCTTGTTTTGATCAACAATGAACTCTTCTGTTGTTGGCACACAAAAGTAAATTTTTGTGGCTGTTGTAAATGAGGGACACTAATATAGTTGTTCCTTGACCATCAGAATTAAGTACTACGGAGTACAACATATTAAAACCGTAAATTAAATTATGCATGGGATTACACTCACTCATGGAATGTTGTCATGTGCGTTGCAACTGACTTTTGTGGAAGATACAGTTTAAGCTTTCTAGCAATACTGTTTCAAGTGAACAGTTTATGTGCTTTTTGATTATAGGTGATAGAGTAGGCAAATGTAAAGCAGACTATCATAGAAAAGCTTGTGTGTCGAGCTCTCAAACGCAGCTACTGGATTCATCTCTTACTATTCATATTTACTTGCTATTGAAGAATATGGCTATATCTATCATTTATTTTTTTGCATGTCTGTGTCTTCTCCCCTTTTTCTTTTTTTGACATATCTGTCCTCTTTGTGAGTATACCTGAATGAAATTACATCTGATATCTGCCATTTTCACAGCGTGAAGACTGGAGACAGCGCCCACTGCCTGAAGAGATGGTTGACTATGCTCAATCAGATGCTCATTATCTTCTCTATATTGCAAAATGCTTGATTGAGGAGCTCACAGCAAAAGACAACAGTATGCTTCCACCTCTCTGCTTGTATTCTAAGTTTGAGTTGTTTGCAGTCTCTTAGTGCTATGCTGCTACTATTCTATCTATTGCTTATAAATATGAGTCTGATACTCTCTTTTTGAACTAGCTTGAGATTGTGGGAGTGCATTAAATTAGGCTGACGTATGTTTTAGGAATGCGGGTTGCCAGTACTATATTCACTTATTATAGTTAAGCAAACTGGAGTGACTGTAAGAGTTTCTTGGGGGTCTTTTTATGGCTATGTATTTCATGGATATTGTGAAAAGAAAGGATTCGTTAAAACATTAATATGTTTGATTTTATCGCCCTTCTTTAAATTTATTCGTTTAATGTACTTTCCTCATGCTTTATCATCTCTCTGTGGTACACTTATTCATATTGTTTCATCGTCATTACCCTTTTGCCTCTTAAGAGTCTCCTTCGCCAAATCAGGAAGGGCAGGGGTTTCAGAGGTACACAACCTTTCCCATACACTCAGTTCAAAGAGACTGTTCTGACCCCTTTGCCAAAAACCACACATCCATTACTTCATGAAGGGCAAAAACCGCAAAAGATTTCAAGAGCCGCTAGATTTAGTTCACTATATGATACTCCTCCATTACAATAGGTTGTTAACACTTTTCAAATTTAAGAGAAGAACCTAGATGTGTAAAGAACCTACCGGAAGGGTTAAAGTTTTTTCTGTAGCCAAAAGAACTTTTAATCGTAAAATCATTGTGGAAATGGAGAGTGTCTGTAAACATTTTAATCAATATTTTTTTTTCCTGTGGTATCTAGTAAAGAAGTTTTATTCAATTGTCTTGGCTTTTATGTTATTGGCTTATTCCTACGCCTTATATTTGAGCAAGAGTTTAAAGTACATTGCACTTTTATGTAAAAAATCAGTCGCTTTGTAAATTTGAAACGTGGCACTGCTAAGAAGGAAACAGTTGCACAAGTTCTCGTAGCATAATTAGTTATTCATGACATTTTTGGTGTTGAAGACTTTATATCTACCCTTGATAATTTAAGAAGTCTGCAGGCACCGATGAACCAAAAATATCCGCTCATCAGGATGACAAAAATCAACTTCTTTTTGAGGCTAGTCGACGATCAAATACTACCTGTTTGCAGTTGTATTGGAAAGAGGACGAGTCTTTTCCTGGGGAAAACGTAGCATCATCTATACTTGCCCGGAATTCGGCTTGCCGAGCAGTGTCGTCCCCAAAATCATGTGAAGAGCAGGTGCATTAGTTCACTTGTATGTTTTTCATATAGCTGGTAGTAGGTCTTTGATACTAACACTGTATTTTGCTGAATGTAAACAGTTTCAGAATCACATAAGAAAACTCTGCGCGTGGAGAGATTTAATGGTCAGTGACTAAGTTCTCAAACTTGTGGTAACTTTCTGCCTTGTGCATTGCTCATCTGTTCCATGATCATCTTTTGCATGCTTTACTTCTATGTACAAATTTTTGAGCTCTATATCATATTATCATCCTCACATTGTTTGTGTGTGCCTCCAAGTGTGTTTATTATTAGTGGTTTGCAATTAATGAGTATGTTTTCAGGCTTCCATATTTATATGGGACTTCTTCTACTGCTTCAAAAATCAATGTGTGGAATTTCATTTTTATTAAAATGTGTAGCAGCCTAGGGTGGAAATGAAATGAGGGCCTTACCAGTGACCCTGATGAAATCATCTTCTATTTAATAAATGCTCTAGTGGTTGCGTGGGTGGAGTCTAGTGGTTAAAACTTGAGTGAAATTCCCTAGGGTCTCGGATTCAAGCCTTTCCGAGAGCAATCTCGTGGAAGTTATTTATGGCCTGTGGCTATGCCTTCCGAGAGCAATCTCGGGGGTTTCCTCGTCATCCAGGAAAAAAAAAAAATTGCTCCAGTGGTTATGGAAAATTCTCTCGTTTTCTATCCATCTGTTAGCTTGACAAGTCATTACTTATTGCATTCTGAAGTTACATGTCAATATCTATTAGTAAGGTAGTACTGTATTATACCTCGGTTTCATCCCTGATCATGGAATCAATCATTGCAGCATGATTGAGGTCCCTGCGCCAAAAATGCGGCAGCCATTGTCTCAACTTTGGGTTACCCATAATTTGTTTGAGCCTTTTTCTTTTGTTTCTCTTTAAGTCCTTTATCCTTTTTCTCATCTGCTTCCATCACCTCTTTAAATGTTGAGCAATTTTCACCCCGTCTTTGTCAGTAACTTAAAATGATGCAACCTTTACTAAATAGGAGGGAGGGAGGAGATGTTGGTGATTGGGTAAACTGAGAGTATTTGTTTTGTTTACAATTCTCCAGGAATAATAATGAGGTACATAGTAATTAGTATTTCTTCCATTTCTTAACATTATTCTACATTTATTTTAAAAAACGCTAGACGAAATATATATTAAAAGAACAGATGGAGGACCACGCTGTCTATCGTTGTTGAAATTATGATCGAGGTGAACAACCTTTTAAGATATTTAAAATCAATTTTAGCATCTTCAGAAAAGATAAGTCCAAAGAAATTGCATAGCTTTAAATTTTTTGTTGTTGTTTGTGTACTTGAGAAAATTTTCACTCTCCATTATAAATTCATGTTGAAGCAATCCCTATATTCCATTATTCCTAATGGCAATTATGGATTATGGTACAGTACAACTTGTATAACTCTATAGGTTTGTAATTTGTTCAAATATTGAAGGCCAGGAGGTTTGGATAACTCTATAGGCTATAGTGTGAGAATGCTTGAAAGACTTCTTAATCACAATGCCTCGGTTATAAAGTCCAAGGCCAAACTATTAAAAAATTGTATAGGTCTCTTGTAAAAGAAAATAGTGATCTGGAAAGTCTTCTTTAGCATATAGTATTACAGTGCGTGGGTAACAGACTAACAGCTAACTTGGAGATGGTTGATAATCATCGGATTTAAGAGTATGTTTTTATTGAAGTTCCAACGCGGGAAGGCGTAGGGACATCTAGACAAAGCGAAGTATCTATGCAGGATGTCTATTTCATTAGATTAGTGTTATGGAGTTGTTTCTGTTTTTTTTTTCTTGCTCTATTTTCTTTCATGTCTTTGTTGGTCTGAATGGAACTTTTTGAGCTTACAATATGATGCAACTTTTTGTGCATATACCCTTTGTCATTGTATCAAACAAAAACAAGATGTTGCTGATCTGTGATCCCGGACTCACCCATCCAATATAGGTTCAATTAAGTGTTGGGGGCTGTCAAAATTAATTATTTTCACTGCATAAAGAGGTAAATAAAAAAAAAAGATGTGATCGTAATACTGAGAAATCACTGTAATATTAATCGTCCATTTGATATCTTGATGAAAGCAGAATGTTCCTTGAATGAGTGTATATCCGATCACGTGTTACAAATAGTATTATGTGGTTGGATATTTCTGGATGACCCATAATGAAAGTGCGTTGATAATTGCATTAAATGACTTGTACTTCACAACTTCGCAATAAAAGGAGGCGCGACTGGCTTTGTGATTCGTTAATTCTCGAGTGAGGTTTTTTTCCTTGGCTTCAGTTGATGAATTAACAATAGTTCGGATAGCTTTGTGTTCTTTTGCGGTCTGTCTCATGCCGTCTCTTATAATGAATGCTGAGAGAAAAGTTCTGATTCGGAATTCCGTCACATAGGAAGCTTTTGATTCTTTTAGCTACCAATGAATACAACCTGATTTTTGGATCATTTGGTGTCTCCGTTTCAGGCTCGTGTACATGATGAGAGCTTGAGATATGTATTATCGGACCAAGCTATTACTGCTCTTGCAGATAAGATTCCATCATCGGAAAGAGATATATACAATACCATATTTGAAGCTGATCAAGAGAATGATTCATCTTCTTCCTTAATGTCTCCCTCTCCTATTATCTGTAGTCACTGGGATGATGTCCGATGTTTATTGAAAGATGTTCATATCAACCGTGATAACTTCTTACAGGGACTTCTTCAAAAGCATCTCGGTCCACGTGGAACTTGTTCACTTTCTATCTTCAACTATAATCTGTTATCTAAGTCTAATCTTAAATTTGCAAATGGGACATTCGCTTTGCAAAGCCGGGTAAAAAATGGGAAGTTCACTCCCCGTAAATCTTCTCGTGACCTCTTTGTTCAAAAGTTCTCCTGCAAAGCTCCAGTTTATCATAACTGTCGGATATATGCCAACGATGGCCGTCTGCTCTGCTATTGTGACCGCAGAAAGCTTGAATGGTTTGTTATTTTCTGAATAAAATATTTATGCTATTTGCATATCTAACTGCCACTTACTCTAGCATAACCTTTTCAGGTACCTAAATCGCCAGTTGGCAGAACTTATAGATGATGACCCCCCTGCTATTACTCTTCTGTTTGAACCGAAGGGACGTCCAGAAGATGAAGGCAATGACTTCTATATCCAAAGTAAAAGAAACTTATGTGTTGGTTGTGGTGAGACAAAGCATTATTTGCGGTACCGGATTATACCTTCTTGCTACAGAATGCATTTTCCCGAGCACCTTAAAAGCCACCGTTCTCATGATATAGTCCTGCTATGTGTTGATTGTCATGAAGTTGCTCATGCTGCGGCCGAGAAGTATAAAAGACACATTGCTGCTGAATTTGGAATACCGCTTTATGTGAGGAAAATGGTGGATTCCGGCGAATCCGGCCAACAACTTGTTGAAAGACCTGAAATGGGTGAACATGAGGAAGCAGGAGTTTCACCTCTGCAACTCCGAATAGCAGCTATGGCACTTCTACGGCATGGACCACGAATGCCGCTCAATCGCCGTGATGAATTGATGGAGGTATGTAAGTCGTATATTAAAAGCCCCCAGCGTTACTTATTTGATGTGATACTGCATATATTTTTGTGAGCTAGTTGACAATATTTTACTCTGGAAATTTACATCTGCTGCATCATATGGCTATCATGTGTGACTTGTAGGGAGGAGGGCCTGATGTTGGGTTTGATTGGGAGAAGGGCAAGGGAGGGGCACTCTTGTCATTTCCATACTTTTGTAAAAAAGTACTCCAAATGAACAGGGAGAATAAAAAAATACGGAGGGAGTATATCTTAATCTCACACCGCATGTTCACCCTATTTTAAAAATAGAAATTTGTTTACAAAAGTATTCCTTATGTGCATGAGGGACATGCTTTCGTTTTACGCTATGGGCCATTGAGCCCTCGTTGCACCATGGGCAAAAGTGTGCCTTGTGTGCGTGAGGCGCTTGCTTTGAAGTTATAAGCTTGCACCTCGCCATATATACTCAAATAACTCCACTGTTTCTTCAAGTATTAGCGAGTTTGGAGCTTAGATAGTACGAGTAGTTTTTTGGTCGACAATGAAATATATGGGGACATCGTAGTCCTTATGAAGCAAATAACCATTTTATCTGGTTGGAAACAACTTAGTTACTAGAAGTTCAACAACCTTCAAACGAAGGCCTTTGCTGGTGACTGTCGCCCTACTCTCTTAAATTGAAGGCCTTAGACTTTTGGCTTGTATACTGAAGACTTTTGGCCTACTTCCATTTTTGAATTTATGGGCATTTCAATTTGCAAAGTGAACCAAACTATCACTTAGTTTCACCCTTGCGTCATCTCAGTCTTGGATAGAATACTCAATTATGTGGACTCTCAGCAAGTCTATTTCATGGGCTTACTCTTAAGTCTTAACCTTTGAAGGTCAGGTTTGCTGATTGTGACCTATAGTCTTGGGAGTCATAAGACTCCTCAACATTAGCAGATTTGGTAAGGTTGGCCTTCTTTATGCACATGAATGGCAGCATAGCATTAGGCTATTATTATCTGGATATCAAGGGTGCTGATGAGATGATTGTGTAAATGCTGATACATGACACTCTTTTATAGTTAACTATATCTGACTAGTTAGAGTTTGGCATATGATGGTGGTTACCCAAGCTGTTAGGGTAGATTAGAATTCCAGTAGACAAGTTTGTTTTTTAGGTAGCGGCCACTAGTCATCCAATCGACCTTCGCCCGCCTTTCTGGTCTTGAGATTTTTGTTCTATAATCTAAATGGAAATCAAAGTTCCTTCTTGAGGAGAGAGTTTATGGGGGTATTGATCTGGGGTTTTTGATTCGGTTGGCCAGTTAAGAGCCTGTGTATTCTGCCAAGTGCCAAGCTGAAAGACTGACAGAGGATTGACCTTTCCTCTTATGGTAGGAGGACATACTCATTTGAATGTAGGGCCTAAGTTCACTAACTTCGTATTATTTCATGTTCCCGCTGCCCATGGCTATCTACTAAACGTCTACTGTGCTGATTATCAAGTGTACATGAAATGTGAACGCTGGACATGTTTTACTGCTTGACCTTTCCTATTTGTTTTTTGTGTACCCTATAGAGTTATCTCATATATTCATGCATTTTTTTTTTGTGAAGATTGTCAAAACCTATTATGGAGGGAGGGAAATAACATCCGAAGATCTTGAAAATGCTTTATTGGTTGGCATGAGCGCTCGTGGGAGGAGGAAATTTGAGAAAAAGAAGGGGGCAGCCCATAAGAAGTCTCCTGTAGCTAATTTCTTAGACCAGGTACAAGAGGATTCCAAAGAAGATACAGCTGCATCCATCAACATTGATCTTGAAGAAAGCAATAGACTCGATAAATCACTGAATATTGAAGATGAAGCATCATATCGCCATTTAAGCGACAAGTCTGAGGCTGATGTGAGTTCACTTTCTCAATCTTCCGAGTTGGAGAATAGTGAAAACGTGTCTGCTGTTGGTGCCACACCTGTGGCTGTAGCCAGTAGTGAATCATTGGAGATTGAAGATGTGACCCTTTCAGATGCTGGAAATATTCTTGAGACTGGTGAACGAGGATCTAATATAGGTCCTCCGAACCTTTATAGTAAAAAGGGTAGATCAAAGGCGTCCTTATTGGGACACGGTCCTCACGGGAAAGAAGTTGTAGATTATTTGCTCAAAAAGTATGGAGATGATGGGGTTCAACAATTTTGCCAAAGGTGGAGGCGAGTTTTTGTTGATGCTCTGCATCCTCGTTATCTCCCCGCTGGATGGGATGTAAAACACAGGTAGGATGTTTTATCATTATGTTTCTGAACAAATGTCTCTGCTTCTGTGTTCTCCATTCTGCACTTTGATGATGTTTTCTTTACTAATCATGTATTTTAGTCTTTATAGAACAAATATTTGTTCCTTTTTTTTGTGTATTTTCTTGTTCTTTTATGAGAGGAGCATTGGCGAATGTCATGGTGCTCCTGAAGCCGGAGACCTGAATTTCGTGTAATAGTTTTTTAAAGCTCATTTATAGTAGGTATACCACCATTTTTGTTGATGCTACTATAAGACTATTAAAGTCTAGCAGTAATGCAAACTTGTTTAGTTATATCCTTGAGGAGTACTTTTTATTTTTTAATGTGGGTTCAATTTCCGTCATCATCAATCTGTTCTTGCTTCATTCACACACAAAAAAACTCATGTTAGCATAGCTTTTGAGTAATAGACCTATTGTATATTCGGATTCATCAATGTTTCAATTTATTCTTGGTTATTCTCGTTTTGTTTCCTTCTCTCTACCCTCACCCGCCATTCCTAGTGTTTTTCTTCATTAATACTCCATATTTGCTGAGAAAAATTATTGGGTTTTGGCGTCATTTTTCAGTGGTAGGAGGGACTTTGGTGAATTCAGTGTTTATAATCCTACCAAAAAGCCATGTGGTGAGACGCAGTGAAAGCTGCTTCATCTGCATCCGTTTTTCAAAGAGGTATGGCTTTACTGGAAGATGCAGTGATGCATGGATCCATCCTTTTTTTTTTTTTTTTGCTGTTCTTCCGTATAAAGAATTTTCAGGAGATAAATTTATATTTATACCGAACTCAACATTACAGTGTCACTTAAGAGTTATATCTCCATCTAATTAGTTCAGTTCCTATCAGAGAATCATTATGATTGCCCTTTACTTTCGACGCAAGTACTTCATATTCTCATCGGAGTTTCACATATATTGTATACGCCAGGTTGGCGTCTCGACTCTCGAGTGTATGCTTTTGTATCATTCCCCATAATTTTTTGCATGGCAGATTAACAAATACTCAGTAATTTAGAACACAGCGTGGTCACTTTCCGTGTGTGGTGTGTCATATATGAGGCTTACATAATTTCGTGAACAGTAAACTAATTTATTATTACTCTCTCTGTTCTAATAACTTGTTTACTCGTTTTTTTTATATTCTTCTGAAAAATATTTAAACAAACGTAAACAAGTAATTGAGATTGCAGGGTAGTAAAGATGAGATGAAACAAGCTTGCCATGTAGATACTATGCTGCTCTTGGTTCTTTTCGCCTATTATATGAGGGATTCAAAATCCTTAAAATTTGTGATTTGGTATTAGTGTTTGGGATAATATGGTTAGCCTGATTTGTGACGGAGTAGCACCAGAAATGCGAGAGTTTAACTCCTTACAATTGAAACGGAGAGATTGTCTTATAATTTTTTTTTAGCTACTCTCCTATAGGACCGTCTTATAGCATAGGACGGGCCCAATAGAGAGAAATAGCCCAATTAAATGATTTAGAACATAAAAGAGAAAAAAATAAATTAAAAACACCAAATGTTAAACCGCTGGAAACCTTCCGCCAAAAGCCCTTTGAGTATCCATCCTGTCACCTCCGTTCGACCCATTCTCTCCTTCCACCATTCAGTTAAGTTAAGAAAAGATGAACGCCGACCGCGCCCTACCGACAAGCAGGTTCAGAAACTACAAGAAGATGAACAAACACCATGGGTGACACAAACTACCGACAAGTAGGTTCGGAATTCTATCTCTGAAATTGCAGTTTTTAAAATTAAAATTTTAAATTTTAGATTAATCATTATAACCTAAATACTCATTTATTTAAATTGAAAACTTTAAGGTTTAAGTTGAAATTGTGAGTTTGAAATCAACTTTAGTTTTATATCCAAAAGTTTTAACTTGAAAACTCACAACTTTAAGTTAAAAACTTCTTGTAAATATGAGAAATTTGAAGACTTTTAATTAATTTTTTGTTGAGTATGGCTTTTGATCACTGATTACCAGTAGTTTTAGCTTCACACTCAATGTTTTAAGTTAATAATTCATGATTTTGAGATGAATATTTGTAAGGGTTTGTGTGCAGATTGTCATCGTCATTTTAAGTTGCGGAGGAGGTGTTCGCTGATTGTTGAGGATAGGTGGTCGGGTCAAAAAGGAAGATGAATTATTTCTTGCATCAATGGCTTACCGGTTATGGAGGACGTCTTAGGAAGTTGGAACTCAAAGAGAGGAGATACTAGAGAAGTTGGATGAACTCATGAAGTGAATAAAATTTGGGCCTGTCTCAAATTGGGCTCGTCTTATAATATGAGACCGTCCTATTAAACAATTTGTGTGAATTTTTTTTAAAAAAATAATGTTTTTTGGGTGTCAATTGTTAAATGAGCCATAATGGTTGATACGGCTCTTGCAACCTATCAAAAATAACCCAAAGGTCTCTAAGTAATATAGCTAGGGAAAGTCGGGGTTGAATCCATAGGGAGGCTACTTGCGGTCTACTTGTCAATTAAAGTCTGTCTAGGTAACTAAATGGGGGTTTTCATTTTGTTTTAGTAAACTAAAAATTGTAGAGAACGAGGATTAAAAAGCGAGGAGCTGAGTTTATTTAAATATAATAAGAGGAAGAGTTATGACTTCGGTTCACCATGGAAAATGCAACCCTCAAGTCGAAGGTCAAGGGTCATTCATAAGACGGTCTGTAGGGTAATGAAAAGGTCCTCTCGGTCCGCTTTACGCTCTAGAATGCTTAACTTATTAGGGTACTCTATTGTTTGTAGCAGGTCTAACTCTCACCAGGCTTTCGATCTTAGGTCGGACTTTACCGGTTCAATTAACTAGTTACGTGCACTCAACCAATTAATCACAATTATTTGCTACAATTAACAATACAGAAACAATAATTATGTCAAATCAATACTATATATTAATTACAGAAATCAAGGGACTTCAATGTAATTAAATAAATTTATGCAAATTAATTATACTATATAGTTTTAAATCAACAGCACCATGCGACGGACCTGAACAACGGACTTCAATGTAAATATTATATAGTTTTGGTTGAAGTATAAATTTAACGAACACTGTAATATGATGATTTTCCTTAAAACAAACATGTCCACTTATGGTACTCCCTCTCATTCACTATAATCACCCCACTTTTCCAAAACGGATTATTCAAGTAATCACCCTATTTCCTTTTTTGTTAACTTTTACTCTTATTTTATTCATCCCTCTCTCATCTCACCAAACCCCACACAATTCTTTTACTCCTATTTTATTAGATTCTTTAATGTTTTGGCCCCACAATTTCTTATTTAACTCATAATAATTCATCACTCTCTCCTATCAACAACCCTACACAACTTGCTAGATTGGGTGCTATTCTGCCTGATCTAGTAAGCCTAAATCAGGAGAGCTGTTCTCCTCGATGCATGTTTAAGATTGATCTTATGAAGGCATATGACTCTGTGAGCTGGAAGTTTATTGAGGAAATGCTATTGGCTTTGAACTTTTCTCCTCATTTTAGAGAGCTTGTTATGCTGTGTGTTACTACTGCATCTTTTTCTATTGCCATAAATGGAGGAGTGTTTGGATTTTTCCCTGGGAAGAGAGGTCTCAGACAAGGTGACCCCATCTCTCCCTTACTTTTCACTCTATGCATGGAGTATTTGAGCAGAATACTAGAGTGTGCTGTGGAGAGGCTACCCTTTAAGTTTCATCCTCTTTGCAAGCATCTCAAGCTAACTCATTTAATGTTTGCGGATGACTTACTGATGTTTTGTAAGGGTGAACCTCAGTCTATACTTGTGCTACTTAGGGCCTTTGCATCCTTTTCTGTTGCTTCTGGCCTTAAGATGAATTCCATGAAGTCTTGTGCCTATTTTAATGGTGTTCATGATCAGCTCAAGTCTGAAATCTTGTCTGTGTCTGGTTTTGTTGAGGGGCAGTGATAGACTCACAATTCTACCTTACAATTGGCGCAATTTGGTAACGATAACTAGACATTTGGTATTGGTTTTAGATGGTTTATATCATTTTAACCAATTTCCGAGTGGAGAGTTCTTAAGAGGCAATTAATGGAGCTTTGGAGCATGCTAAGGACCAAGTGAAGATCTCAAGTCAAGCTAGGAACCAAGCTCAAAGGATTAAAGGAAGAAGCCACTCAAAACAAAGAGCAAAAGTGGAATTTGTAAGCGACAACCAGAAGCTGACCCGCACCGTGCGGGTTCTCCGGAACGGTAGGATAGACGTATGCCAAGGCTAGGAGGGGGATTTGGAGGATTATTTTGTAACTAGCGCTTGGTATACTTGGTGATTGGATTGAATTGAGTTAGAGGTGCTATGGTCTTTAGAGGATTTTGTTGAGCACTTTGGAGGATTTTGTGGTTGCCAATTTATTGATTATGTTGGAGGTGTTATGAATTTAGGTAACCTTGTTTTGAAATTGGATGGAGTGATAAGGGGGAGAAATAAGGAGGATCGTGAAGTGTTGTGAGGAATTTGATGGAGAATGAATTGGTGGAATTAGGACCATCTTAGATGAGGGAAGGCATAAGGAGGGCGAGTGAGTGAAGAGTGATTTTCATGGAGGTAATTGGGTCATCTATTCATTAAGTACGTTGTCAAGAGATAGGAGATGACCATGAAGTTAACCGTTGAGGGAAGGCATAATTAAGAAGGTTGGGGCGTGAGAGAAGAGGGCGTTCCATGTGAGTTCTAATGCTAGTCTTGTGAGTCTTTTCTTTGAGGATCGAGCTTTTGATAGCTTGCTCGGGACGAGCAAAGGCATAAGTGTGGGGTATTTGATAGACTCACATTTCTACAACATAACTATCGCTTTTTAGTGTCAAGAAGTCGACATTTGGTGACCGTTTTGTGTGATTTATGTCACTATTACCAATTTCCAAGTGTAGGGGTAATAATGGAGTTTTGAGTAATGATCGGAAGCAAAGGCATATCTTGAAGTCTACCATGATACAAAACATCTACAATCATGTAAGAAGACTACCAAAGACATGAAGTATTGGAAGGATGGAGCAATTGAAGAATTGAAGTTGCGATTGCACAAGTATCAACTTCAAATGGGTATAACTTGAGTTCTAGAGCTCATATCGATGCAAGGCCAAGTGGAGGAGAAAGCTTATGTTCTTAGCTTTCCAACGATAGGTCACACGCCTCATTTGGCCAAGTAACGAGGGAGATATGGATCTCGGAAGATTGCTGCCCAGTACTGAACTCGCACGGTGCGGTTTTCTCAGTCCCAATACCCGCACGGTGCGGTTTTCTTGCTGCCCTGTTTTCGCCAATTCGCATTTGCTTTGTTATTGGAGGCCCATTACTCCCAATTAGGTTGAGGCTATAAATAAGTGATTACATTAGGTTTTCACACATCTCTTGACATCTCTTATCATATCATAATCTACCATCATCTTTTCATTATTAGCATTTTTGTGGAACAATTAAGTTTGTAAATTGGGAATTAATCATCTTTATTCGGGTTAATCTTGTTATGGAGAACTAATCTCCAATTCTTAATCCCTCCTAAAGGTGTAATCTTTTGGTTGTAAGACTCTTAATCTTTCTCTAATTATTATTATCTATCTATAATATATATTAAAAGGCTAACTATTAAAAGCCATGTAGATGTAGATAGATTAAATGCCACCTCAATTCCACCTAAATGCCACCTCAATGCCACGTCACCAATCCGCCACATCATTATTTCTTATTTAAAAAGAAAAAAAATTGAAAAAAAATTATGAAACATTAAATACAAATAGCATAACAAAAATTAAATTTTGGCCTTTTTAATTTCTAGATAAATTTTAAAAACAATTAAAAATAAAAAATCATACTAAATTTAAAATTTTTACTTTTATTGTTAGAATATTTTAAGCAGCAAATAAATATCACATAATTATAATTTTATGTCGTTTATAAAATAATAAAGAATATGTAAATATTAGAGACGAATAATAATATAATTAACATTAAATATTGACATTTTAATTTTTAAAACCAGAATAGATTAAATGGAAAATAAAAATTTAGATCACTCTAATTGTAAACTATTTATATGTGCAACTCCCTCTTAAATTTTTTTGGAATAAATTTACTCTATTTCATTAAATTGAATACATATATAAATCTATAATAATATTAAAAAGCATGTTGATAGATTAATTGAAAAGCATTTCACATTTTCTAGCCTATTATGATATCACCTCATCACCATCTAAAATTATTAAACTAACTTTTCCACATTATACATAAATTAAGTATATATTAATGTGATTTAATATGACATTAATTAAAAATTTAATTAATATTACAATGTATAT
>JAGPOY010001464.1:3625-20947 GCA_018983105.1 Silene uniflora
GTGTTTAGATTGATACATTTGACTTAAGAATGAAGTAATTAAACAAAATATTAGGTTAAAAACTAGATTTAATGGTAAAAAATTGTAGTAATGCGATTAAGTAACCGGACCTGATAATGACCCGACCCGAACCCGACCCGACCTGATACATCAGTTGACCCGAAATGACCCGACCCGATAATGACCCGACCCCAACCCGACTCGACCCAATACATCATTTTGACCCGAAATGACCTGACCCGATAACAACCCGAACCCGACCCGACTCGACTCGAATGGGCATGCTAACCCGAGTTGACCCGAACCCAATATGACCCGACCCAGACCCGACCCGACTGACCCGATTGCCACCTCTAGGAATGATGAGAAGCATTTTTCCTTCCAAATTTGCCAACCTCAATTTTCCAACCAAACAAAAGAAATTTAGTCCTTCCAAATCCCTTCCCTTCCTTTCCCTCCAAATTCCCCAATCAAAACAAAGAGTTAAAAGTTTGGTAAAACTAGTTCAATGATAAACGATTTTTGGTGCTCTGTAAAATAAGGAAAATAACATCTTTGATATGATGTTATTTTGCTAATTAACGATGTTGAACCAAAATATGAAAAATTACCTTTTTTTTTCCCAAACACTATTAGGAGTTTTTTTTGTTCTAGCTAAGCAATTTATCAAACATCCCCCTTATACTAAAAGAATAAGAGAGTTTCAATATTTTTCCGCCAAAATGTAATATTCTATAATTGGTCAACACATTATATCATACTCCCTCCAAGTCTGCCTATAGTTCCTCTTTCATTATAATACTCATCACATATAATAGAGAAAGGGGAACTATAGGCAGACTTGGAGGGAGTATTAATTTTATGCCATAAATAGAAATACTACTACTAATTTATTCTGATCTCATATCTATTAAAAAAAATAAAAGTTTTCAAAAGTTTCCCTTCGAATCCCAACTACTTATATAAGGAAATAAATGAGAGATTTTTTTTTCCATTAAAGTATTATCTTTTCTTTAAAATATAATTTGTTCATTGATTTCTAAATTATAATGTTTTAATCAAAATAAAATAGAAGTGGTATGAAGTTATAAAATACGGATACAAATTACTACAACTTTATGATTAATTTTTTTATTAAAATACAGATTTCATGATATGTTCCACCTTTTTTTATTAGTTTTGCAGTTTAATTTTTATCTCATATCAAAATACAGTTAAAATATGAAAAATTACGGTATAAATTTAGAACGAATAAATAATACACAAAAAAAAATATATTTATAAATACCGCGTATTTATTGCGCGGGATATATACTAGTTTACAAAATAAAACATTAGTTGAAATAGACGTCAAAATAAGCTACGTAGTTATTAAATACTTAAATAAGCTAGTTGAAATAATGCCCCGCCAAACCTAAACACAATTCAGGTTGTTATGCGGAAGCGTGAATATCCTGCTGTTGGACCTATGCTGCATCAGTGTCCACTCTTCATAATAGTACGATATTGTCCGCTTTGGGCAAAGCCCTCACGGATTTACTCTTGGGCTTCTTCCCAAAAGACCTCGTACTGTTATATTCTGACACTTATAAAGATAATCTTCCTTCCTTCTTTATTCTATCGATGTGGGGACATGAGTTTGCACCCTAACACAGGTCATTAGACTAAAATTTGTAGACATTGAATGTAGCTCCCAAAATGAGCTAACAACATACGCAGTCTAATACTCTAATAGTTTTGTAAAATGAAAGAAAAAGACAATTAATTAAGGAACTAGAAGCATCATCCAGAATAGCCTTTATATGTACACTAGATTGTGTCTAAGATCATCAATTCATCGTACATATATATTGATTATTGAGGTACATGATAGTATGCGATATCATAAAAATGGAAGGAGTTTTAATTTACATACCTCTTTAGGTTTTTTGTACCAGAATTCGGTGTGGCCTAATGAAGTGCACAAGTGTTGCAAGATAATTGTACACCGTACAACCGTCTTATCGAATAATTGTGTTTAAGCGACATTCATTCCTCTTTACTAGTTCGTCATTAAAGAGGGATTAATGATGTACTAGTAAATGTGAATCCCTCATTCATCACAAATCGATCAAATGTTTTTTATACGGTAACAAAGGTTTGGGTATTGAGATGGTCGTCAAGCCTATGTGCTTCGTCAAATAACGAAACATCAAGTTGCTATTGAGTATTGACTGAGTGACTGTGTATTACGGAGTACAATTTATAAAATACATAAGTCAACGAGCAACTCGCTCAAAAATACAGAACACAAAAGATCGAGTCTAGTTTCACAATAAACTATCAAACTAATCAAAGGAGGTTATTATAATGTTATATGGCTGGCTTGTTAGTTAATAAATATGAAATGTCAACCTAAATATCAATAAAATTTTGAAAATGAATTAGTTGAGGTGAAACTTTCATGAATCAAAAGTCTGCAATCCTAAAAAAATGAATTATTGATATATGATGCTTCGTCTTAACATATTACTCTAATATATATGTACCGGGTTTATTCAATAAGCGCCTAGTATAATCTTGGTAAATATGGCTTAGTTGGCTCTCTGCCGGCCTCTCTATTATTGATAGGTTCGGTAGCTTAGTTTGAAAAGGTGCGCCTCGAGTGTGCCTAAGGCGTGCCTTGGATGAGGCACTATCCAAAATGCCTTGGTGCACTTTAGGTGCGCCTTTTAAATACGGCTCACTTAGCGAGGTTCATTAGTCTATATCTTTACGTATGCCTTTTTTTTTCATTATTCCTAACTTTTACTCCTTTAGATACTAGTGAACTTGAAAACTCCTAAAAAGGGTATTGTTTCCCAAAATTTTATTTGGAAAATAAAAATTAAGTTCCAAAAATGAGGCGACTCGCATCTAAAAGGTGCGCGCTTTCGCCTTGCGGCTCATCCCCTTAGCGGCTTAGCGCCTCGGTGCATCTTACGCAAAACTAAGCTTGGTAGGCTAAGTAATCGCCAAATTTCACCTCTATACAAAAAAAAAAAATTAAAAAAAATTAAAAAAAAAAAATTAAATTGATCGCAATAGTTTTGGTTTGACTTTTGAAGACTTCAAAAATTGCTGTACAGATGCGTTGGAATCCTTATCACAAAGTTGTAGTTAAATCATTAGACTGTTAGGGGACATGGCTTACACAAATTCCCATTAAAGACGGACATTTTTTATCACAAGCTGAAGACAGGTTAAATGTCGTCATTTAAACGAAAATATGTGATCATTTTAGTGACAAACTGTTATAGCTTGAAAATTATTCTGGTAATTTTTTATTTAAAAATAGTTACATTTCGTCTTAACTAGGTCACATTTACCCCGTTTTCAGTTTGTGACGAAATGTGGCCGCTTCAGCAAGACTTATTGGCGGATGAAAATCAAGTTGCAATAATTCATCTGTAGGTTCAACAACATGGAGATTATCTTGCTACTAGGCCACTACATCAACAATTCTTCTAATTATGAGATTCCTTTCAACTTGGAATTGTTCTTCGTTTTAACAAGTTTGGTGCATTCATAATAATACGAAATAATAATTTTGAAAGCATCCAGTTGTGTTGTCCTAGTCATTCTAACCGTGTTTCGGTTTTCGACTTGTTTTAGAGTTTTACCATTCGAGTCTGTTTCCAAAACACAAAAGTGAAAATCGACCTCATTAACTTCGATTATATGGTATTAAGTCTCCTTAATTTCAAATGTGATAATTGATCCTGGTAGATTTAACTAACAATGAACCAGCCCAACTTTTGCTTTTAATGGAATCATGTCGTAAATCATGTTTCTATGTTACCCTGACTCGGCGACAAGTCTGGAACACAAAAGAATGTTGGAGAATCTCTTTTGTGAGAAGTATTAAAGTTTTTCTCGAAAATGGAGGGGTTGTGTCGTTTCGGACATGTGACACTTGCAATCAACCTAGATTGATTTATTCTATGCATTAAATGTCTCTTACTCCTTATAATTTTACAAATAAATGTTCTATTTTAAAATATATTTTAGAGTATTTTTGTTAACTTAGCCAATTTTTATAATTCAAGAGATACATTATACATATGTGACCTTTAGAAACTCTTATTAAGCTTAAAGGTAATCATTCATGGATACTACATAATACTATCACAAATTTTTGTTTCAGACGGATATTTTTCGTCTTAATTATTTTCCAGACGAGCATAGGTGACCATTTTATAGTTATTTGTAACCACAATGGTATAAACAGTATTACAGCTTATGGTAACTTATTTTCAATAGTGGTCATACTTAACTATAAAATAATTACAAAATCCCGTCGTATTATTTCAGACAAAAAAGACTCGTCTGAAGCAAGACTATTTATATTTTTGTAAAGAAGACAAGTTCCATGATTGATTCTTCAACGCATGACTAACAAGTTGATTTTGTATATTATATAAACACCGTGTTTTTTTTTTTCAATGAGTGAGCTACTTGACTTTGGCCCTGTTTGGTAAACAGCGGATTAGTTTCAGCATAAGCAGATTGCAAAAGCAGATTATAAATGGCAGATTTTATCAGAAGGTTTGACTAGCATATTATAATTAGCAGAATTAATTTGAGTGTTTGGTAATTGGAAGATTACGATTAGTAGATTGTTAGTTTTCTTTGTAAAATGGAGAAAAATTTCCTATTTTACAATATGCTAACCAATATGCTAGGGTAAGCAGCATATTGTAAAACAGCATATTGGCCCCAAATATGCTGTTTCAATATGCTGTTTACCAAACACCAAAATTAGTATATTGATTGGTCAAACATGCTAAAACACGCTTGAATATGCTAAAAATTAGCCAATATACTGTTTACCAAACAGCGCCTTTATATAATATTAAGTCAACTGTTTTCGGGTACAAAAAATATTTAGTCAATAAAACAGGATGTGACCTTAGTCATTTGAAGAGTCTGGAAAACATGGTGAGCAGTAATCTCAATACTTTCATTATTGTATAAAACAATATAAACCCACAAACATTTTCATTTATTTGGTATTACATTACTTTCTCTTAACATCTTAATTAATTGATGATTTAACTCCTATACCAACAAATGAGGTACGTACTCTATGTAAATCGCGTTATTTTATTTTATTTTATTGTGTTTTTTAGTTTACTGTATCTTGCTGTTTTTATTCGATTTCTTGCTGATTTATTACACAACACCGTTTATGTTATAAATTGCTGAATGATAGCGTAAAAACATATACTTGATGAAATAAATATAAATTGTATCTGTAAATTTGTAGTAACTTAGTGCAAGATATATTGAAGATGGTCCTCCTCCTATGAGTGTAAGGAGGACGTTCTTTCGGAGGACGCAAGTATTTTCCTGAGAATAATGGGTGAATTGTACTTATGACTCTTGTATATGTTGGTAAACCTGTCAAAACTTGACCCGTTCTATTGGTTAACCCAGTATATGCTTTTAACTCATTGTTGACTCGGAGTATAACATGGGAATGATCGAACTGAATAACACGACAAACCTGGATCAAGATGGGTTTAGGTTAGGATTTAATTGTTAAAATGAAATGATCGAATTGAATAACCTAGTCTCTTTTGATTTGGTAGATTATATAGTGAAAAGGTTAATTAGCTTGAATTGAGTTTTATTTGACTATTGTACTCATTCTCTCAATAAAGAGTTAAAGACTATATGACCCTGTGTAGTAATATGGTAAATAACTGATTATAGTGGTAGAATTAGGTTGTGAAAACAGATTGTAACTGTTGATAGCTCGAACTAGCTAATTTAATTAGCATAATTTGTTCATGGTGTTTGATATGTATCCCTTTCTTGTAAAATGAAGAATAAGGACATGAACAAATTATTGATGAAAGCAGGGTTTTATGTTTTCCCAAGGGTAAAAAGGTCATTTTTTTTAAATATAGTAATTAAATATGCTGATTGTAAATTTGTAAATTGTGCCGGGTCTACTATTTGAATATGCTGTCTATCAAACGACCGTAACAATATCACCTAGTTAAACTTGCTAAAAGCCGTAAATCTGCTATTTTCCAAACAAGGCATGTCACAACCTTGTAGCAGAAATCACATGTTACAAAGCTGACGCCCTGTTTGGTAAACGACATATTGATATTGGCAGAAGCAGATTTAGAAAGCAGATTTGACTAGCAGAATGATGTAGCAGGTTTGACTAGCAGAATAATTTAGCAGAATTATATTTGAGGTGTTTGGTAATTGACAGTTTTAGATTAGCAAATTGTTTAACTCATTTGTAAAATGACAAATTATGACATAAATAAATTATTTATTAAATATATGAAAGTAGGGTAAGTATTTTTTAAAAAGGGTAAAGAAGACAATTTATATCATATCATATATATATATATATTAATCTTCTAACTCAACCGCTGACATGGCATCCTCTCATGTTAACGAGCATTTATATACTAATGAGTATATGAGTATATACATCCTTCATATTCAAACGCTCTATTTTTGGAAAAGAGAAATAATTAACTACTCCTTATTGTAGGGAAAATAGGGCAGGGTATGATAGCAATTAAAGGCTATAAAATTTCACTAAAATTTATTAACAGACCGTCTCACAGGAGACTTCCTCATAAAATTTGAGCAAGTTGTGACGATATCCGTAGATACTTTCTTCTTTGCTTTGATGAAATCTCATCACCGGCTTTTCCTAAATTAACAAATACAAACTGGCCGTGATGATAAAAAAAATACTCTTCCCAAAAAAAATTACAGTAATGGTAAAAAAATACTCCGTCAACTACTATGATCGTTAGTTTATTAAGTTAAGAAGATCTTACACTGTGATATGGTTCCATAATGTGAAAAAAGGCAACTTATTTAATAGCATAAATGAATATTTTTTATTTTATAAAAATAGAACGACTTAAGGTGTGAGACCCTCTTATTCTAAAATTTGTGATTGCGTGCAACGTTCTCATTAAATAAGAACACAATCTATTTATTAACAATCTATTTGGTTTTTAATGTGTATATACGAGGGTGAAAGATGGGGCTTTCTGCCTTTCTACCATTATAACAAGTAATGATTTACTACTTTAAATTATTCTAATATAGAGTAATTGTCAGCTGTATTTTAACTTTATTCCAGTAGAAGAAACGGTACTCTAAATTATGAGTGGCTTCATTTGAGTTTTTTTCCTAATAATTTTTTTTATATCCTATATGTTGTCTAAATTTCTTAATAGACCTATTAAACAGGTCGGATCATACGGGCATAGTGGTAGGGTAAGAATACGGGTCTGATCATTTTTTTATATCCTATATGTTGTCTAAATTTGTTAATAGACCTGTTAAACAGGTCGGACCATACCGGCATAATGGTAGGGTAAGAATACGGGTCTGATCAAACTCGGGTTGAGTCATACGAGTCACGTGGGGTTAGGATCAGAGTACGAGTAAAAAATTAGTATCTATCGCCTTTTTATAGATCGGAAAAATATTTTTTAAAAACTAATACATATTTAATATTACTACTTTAATCATATTCAATATTTACATTAATTATATTCAAAGAATGATAGAAAGTAAATTATTTTAAGAATTACTTTGATTATTAAAGGTTATATAAATTTTTTTTAAACTGTGTTTCAAATTTAAAGTATTAAAAATAATTATTTTTTCAAATATAATATATAAATATTAATACTGTATTTTAATAAAAATCTTGATTTATTTTTGACCCAACGGGTCAACCAGTTCGAGTAGGGTGTTGATCCTAAATTAACGGGGTCTTTTTGTGTTAGGATCAAACGGGTTACGACTTAATATTTTCGAGTCTTGACCCTAAAAAAAAATGGGTGGGCAGGCTTGGGTCAAAATTTGAAAGGTCTATAGTCAAGTTATATTTTAAACTCATAACTTATCATTTAGTTAAATAATATGGAAACGAAT
This sequence comes from Silene uniflora, assembly GCA_018983105.1. NCBI lineage: Eukaryota > Viridiplantae > Streptophyta > Magnoliopsida > Caryophyllales > Caryophyllaceae > Silene > Silene uniflora. Next base: position 11,576 of record JAGPOY010001464.1, read on the forward strand.
TGTACACATAACCAACTCTAATTTGTTATGTTTTATATTTATATAAGATTGATTTTAGCAATTATTACTTTCAATTTATTAACAGAATATATACGGAGTATTATCTTAAAGGTAATTATCCAACTATAAAACAGTCCGTGAAGTTCACGGGTTCTAAACTAGTATCTTCTAATATGCTAACCCAATATGCTACCATGAGTAGCGTATTGCAAAATAGCATATTGGACCCCAATATGCTATTTCAATATGCCACTAACCAAACACCCCAAATAGCATATTTATAAGTCAAACATGTTAAACCCTCCAATATGCTGAAATTTGACCAATATGTCATTTACCAAACAGCGCCACATTTTTTTTTTATTTTTTTTTGACAATGGGTTAACAAGATCTACAAAAGCTGACTATATGTTAATATGCTCTACATAAATTATGTTTAGTAACATAGTTATCATTACTTACAAATAGTATATCTGATGGCTTCAATAAATTAGCTGCCAAAGATGATTAAAATGCAAGTGTTAAGTAGTACTTCCTTTGTTTCATCGAATTATTTACGTTTTTCTAAATATGAGAGGAGAATTTTAAAAAACATAAACAATTCAATGGAACAGAAGAAGTAGTACTTACTCGTACTACGAGTACATTGTTTGCTTTATGTTTCCTTTGATAAACTGCATCAAGTTAAAAATGATTTTCAATTCTAATGGATGACTTGGATAACTACTTGTTGCTGCAGATAAGTACTCCCTATACCAATACAAGTTATTTACCAAGCAAAGGTCTAAACAGAAATGGGAGATGTTTACGGCGTAATTCAGATTGTTCTTGGAACATTAACACCAATTGTTAGCGGCGAAATTTCACTACTCTCTGGGCTCAAAGATGACGTAAATGCTATCAAGGATGAGCTGCAAAGAATTGCAGTATTTCTAAAGAACGCGGAAGAGAGAACTGAAGGAGATGACGATGCTAAAGAGTGGGTGAGACTAGTTAGACTGTTGGCGTACGATATAGAGGATGCCATTGAACGTTACCAGCTATACTTGAAAGAAAGCGCGTATTCTAAAACCAAACAATTTCTCTCTCTTGAAGTCCGAAGTATGGCTTCTAACATCAAAGGCTTGCGAGAAAGAGTTCTCTATTACGTGAACACAAAAGATTCTTACAGATCTTTCGATACTAGTGTGAATGGGTCGCAAGGGAAAGTACAATTGAGCCCTCAAGAGAAACTAACCACGTCTTACTTTTTATGTACCGCTAATGTGGGTGCTGATCATGTTGGAGATGATGTCGCTAAAAGGGAAATAACTGGTTTACTCAAATTACGCGAGGTTAATTTGACCCCTTCGATAATAGCCGTGGTTGGTATGAGAGGACTAGGAAAGACAACTATTGTTACCAGTGTTTACCATGATAAGAACTTGAGGTCTCACTTTCCACTTCGTGCCTGGATTCCAGTATCGCCTCCTAAACGACATAGCGACATTTTAAGGAGCATGCTCTTGCAGTTTACTGATGCAACTCAAGTTCGAAATATCAGTGAAGTTGGCTCTATGGATAAAAAGACACTGGTACGAGTTCTTCGAAACTATTTGAAAGATAAAAGGTACTTACTTCATCGTCCTCATTTTTTTCCTATACTTCAATCTCTTAGGCCCTGTTCTTTTGGACTTAATTTCAGTTCATTTCAGTTAAGTTCAACTCGATTCAGTTCAGTTCAGTTCAGCTCTTCTCTTTACAAATTAACTCTTACTTTAGTTCAGTTCAGCTCCAATAAGTTCAATGTCAGTTTAGTTCAGTTCAGACAGTTTCAGTCCAAAAGAACAGGGCCTTAGTCAAATACGACAATAAAAATGGTCGTATCTGAGAATCATATATTAACCATTAGAGGAAAATTCCACAGGTACATGGTTGTTTTCGATGATGTTCAAGAAGCGGACACAGAGTTGCCAACTTATGTCAAAACCGTGTTACCCTTTAACGATAAAGGAAGCAAAATAATTCTAACTACGCGCTATGAGAATGTAGCTTATACATGGTTAGATGGAGCTACTGATGGTTTGTACAAACTCAAACCGCTACCTTCAGAAAAGGCATGGGAACTTTTCTGCAGGAAGACATTTCAGAAGTCAGGAGGAAATTGCCCTTCATCTTTAAAGGACTTGGCTCGTGGGATCGTAAGAAAGTGTGGTGGCTTACCTCCAGCAATAATCTCTATAAGTAGGCTTCTTTCGGCTAAGGCGGATGATATGGAGGAATGGGAAAGGGTAGGTCAAAGCCTTGGGTTTTATTTAGCTACAAACCGTCAACTATCAGGGGTTCAGAAAACCTTTATGCAAAATTATTATGATTTGCCATTTTACCTTAAGCCTTGTTTTTTGTACTTTGGGATGTTTCCGAAAGGGCAGCCGATCAGTCGAATGAGATTAATTCGGTTATGGATAGCAGAGGGGTTTATCATTCAAACAAGAGGGAATTTAACCCTTGAAGAAGTTGCTCAAGAATATGTGTCTGAGCTTATTAATATGAGTATGATCGAGGTGAAGTCGACTGATCCTTCGGGAAAAGTTCGAAGCTTGGGTTTACAAAGTGAATTCCTTCATGAAATGATTTTAGCCAAGTTGGAAGAGTTGAGCTTTTGCAAAATCCTTTCAAAGAACGACCTAGTTAGCAACGAACCATCTAGGCGTTTGTCCATTCACAAGGACCACAACTCCAGTGCTCGTGAATTCTTGGAGATTGTAACGCAAGGCCAATCAGGCATTCGTAGCCTATTCGTAATTGAGGTAAAACTAGAAGTCATGCCTATGGTGTTCGACAAAGCATTCTTTAAGAGTATTAACTTGTTGAAGGTACTTGATCTGTTTAATGCTCCTATAGACGTTGTTCCGAGAGAAATAGGGATGTTGCTCAACTTACGTTACTTAAGTTTGAGATGCACACGAGTTTCAGAACTACCAAGTACTATCGGTAAGCTTGAGAATCTCCAAACGTTAGATTTGAAGCAAACCTTTATTACCCACCTCCCCGTAGAAATAAGCCAACTTCGAAAGCTACGACATCTTCTTGGATACTATTATGAGTATGATTTTGAGTTTTCTGGTCACTGCTTAAATATGAATGGGGTGACGATACCAGAAGGGTCACTGGAGAAGTGTTTGGAACTTCAAAAGCTCGGACTTTTGGATTTGAATCTTGGACATAGAACCTGGGCCATGGAGTTGAGAGGTTTGACAAAGTTAAGAAAGTTGGGAATCATGGGTCTCAGGATGAATGAAAGTGAGAATTTATGTTTTGTGATTGACGCGATGAAACATCTTCAATCATTCACCATATTTGCAATAAGCAAGACTGAAACTATTGATCTAGGGAAGGTCACATCTCCTCCTATGGCGCTTAAACATCTATGCTTAAACGGGCCCTTAGCCGTATTTCCCACTTGGTTATATGAGCTTCATGGCCTGGTAAAAATTCGTTTAAGGTGGTCGAATCTCTATGTCGATCCTCTCGAGACTCTGCAACTGTTACATAATTTGGTGGAGCTTCAACTGGTTGAAGCATATGTTGGTGAAAACTTAGCCATTGCAAGTTACGGATTTCAGAAACTTAAGATATTGCATCTCTTGGACTTGCGCGCTCTCAAGTTCTTGTCTATGTCGAAAGGAGCTTTACCTCTTCTGGAGGAGATGTCGATTGGCGAAAGCAGGAATTTGCAAGTACCTACCTACATCCAGTATCTTTACACTTTGAAAACACTCAACTTCTATAATATGCCATCACATTTCACTAATCTCATTTTACCAGGACAACCGTGTTATTCCGTTGTCAAGCATGTGCCGAATGTCTTTTGTCATACCAAACACCCCAAAGGTTATTGGCAAGCATACACGATTCGATGATATATATAGGGTGATGATAATGTCACTCGCAAATCTCCTCTCTTCTGCCACTCAATGTATTGAGAGCATATGTTTACATTATTTTAATCCCGCACTCAAAATTGAGTGGCGGAATGTATTTCCGATTGACGTTAGCACGAGGCAACAAGTTGGTTTCCATTGTGATTAGCCTTGAACTCTGTAATGTTTGTAAGTAGATGTAATGTGGTTGAGAGGGGCACTATCCGTCTTGAGCTTGTGACCGATAGCGCCCGTCTTCAATGATAATTTGTGATCTCTCAGTTGTACACACCATTCTTCATATTTTTTTATTTATTTTTTGTTATTCATACATTGAGGATGATTATGAAAGTCATTGGTTAAGTTAGACGGTTAATGTGTGTTTCTTACATTTGTAAAATGTGTATACTGAGTATTAATATTGTATTTTTATTAGAGTATTTTGATAACGCATTGCTTTCTACTCGCATTGTATTCAAATACAGTGTCTTCAGGACCGTCGAAAGAATTTGAGGGTGCGGTTCGAGAAGGCAAACTGAGGCCCCAAAGAAAAGAAAAACTAAAATTTTGTAGCAATTGGTACTCAAACCTAGACATTTGTCGAGGAAATGAACTTAAGAGATCCCAATTTTGAGAAAGTTTTAAACGTGCTATTAGATGGTCTTATAGATGGGTCGAGCAATCTAGGTCACCAATCCCGTCCGCTATTAAATGTATTACCACCATTAACTATCATTCTGTCTTATTTCTTCTTATCTTAACCTGTAAACTCAATTTGCGTGATAATAATCGGCCTCCTAAAATGAACATATCCGTCATAAGAATAAAATGAATCAAATAGCACTAGATTTGAATGAACAAGTTTTTTGCTAATCTGTATGCAATCTGTTTTTGTCTCATCTATTGTATTTGACTCGTTTTAAGTTTAGACCGATATACTTGTCTTAAACATGAATTTGTGTAAAGAACTCCAATAATTACCGTCATCCCAAACGAGGTTGAACCTTCGTTAGACACTACCAATCTTGTTGTTGTCTCTATGCATTTTGATTTTGTCTCATACTCCGTATATCATATTTAATTAACTCATTTTGAGTTTATAACCGATATTCCTAAAACATAAATTTGCGTAATGCACTCTAATAATTACCGTCAACCCAAGCGAAGCCGAGACCCGGCTCGGCACTACCAATCTTGGTCCATTTCTTAGCAAGGAAACATTCCTAGTTCCCCACCTTCCCCAACCCAACTCCCTTGATCAAATTTCAATCAATTCTTCATACTTCCTCTCAAATTTTCGAGCGGCAATGGCTATGAAATCGGCGCAAGCATGGTTTACCGGCGGCGACGAGACGTTACCAACTACTGCGACTTCTTCGACAAAATCGTCAACTTCACTGTTAGCTGATTGGAATTCATATGCTTCTTCTCAAGATACCGCCACCGGCTCCGGCGATTTCTCTTCCGCTTTAGGTTTTGATATTGAATCCGCTGTCCGATCTGCTAACGACACCGTTTCCGGCACTTTCAGCTCGTATGTTACCCCTTCCGTAATTGATCTTTACTTGTTTTTCTAGAATTAAATGTGATTGATTGCTCTTTTTCGATTCGATTGTTTTGTTAGATGTTTGTCGAATTCAATTACTGTTTGTTTTGATGCCGGCATTGGTTTAGTATTTTGTGAATTGGATATTGCTGAATTAGGTTATGTTAATGATGATTCAAAGGTATTAGGGATCAGAAGAATTGCTCTTATTGATGTTGAAGTGTTGAATGTTGAAGGATTCGCCTTGTGAAATGATATCGAGAGCTCGAATTTAGCGTTTTGCGTAGTGTATTAGGGATCAGAAGAATTGAGATATAGAATTTACTCGTAGCGCTTTGTGGAGTGTATAAGCGATCATAAGAACCGAGATGTATTTGGAAAGCTGGAATTTAGCTTCTTGTGGGGTGTATAAGTGTATTAGGGATCAGAAGAACTGAGATCAATATTGAAAGCTCAATTTAGATTTTTGTGGAGCGTATTAGGGATCAGAAGAACTGTGAGAGTGTATTAGGGATCAGTATTGAAAGCGCGATTTAGATTTCTCATTGAAAGCTTGATTTTATTGATGTTGAAGTGCTGTATATTGAAGGAATCGCCTTGTTAAATGACATTGGAAGCTCTAATTTAGTGTTTTGGGAGTGTATTAGGGATCAGACGAATTTACTCGGAGTGTTTTGTGGAGTGTATAAGTGATCATAAGAACCAAGATGTATTTGGAAAGCTTGAATTTAGCCTTGTGAGGTGTATTAGGGATCGGAAGAACGGAGATAAATATCGAAAGCGCGATTCTAGCTTTGGTGGAGTGGATTAGGGATCAGAAGAATTGAGATGTAGAATTTAGCTTTTTGTGGAGTCTATTAGGGATCATAAGCACCGTGATGTATTTGGAAAGCTGAAATTTAGCGTTTTCTGGGGGTGTATTAGGGATCCGAAAAGCTGAGATTTATATTTCAAGCTCAAATTAGCGTTTTGGAGTGTTTTAGGTATTTGAGAAACTTAGATATATATTGACATCTCGAATTTAGCATTTTGTGGAGTTTATTAGGTGTCGACAATATATGAATTGGATATTAGATAATGTGTATGATGAGTTGAAGGCAACTATTATGATTTTGAAATGCTGAATTTTGAAGGATTTGCCTTGTGTAATGGCATTGAAAAATTCAGCGTGCTGTGGAGTGTATTAGGGATGAGAAGGACTGAGTATATGGAAAGCTCTTACTTTTTGCGGGGGTGTATTAGGGATCGGATGAACTGTGATGTATATTGAAAACTCGGATTTAGTGTTCCATGGAGTGTATTGGGGTTTCTGTATTTATTGCATATCGGTGAAGTAGGTTATGTTTATGCTTAGTCAGAGGTAACTCCTTTGATCTTATTCCATCGTAATGATCTTGACGTGTTGTATATTCAATGATTTACCTTATTTTATGAAATTGAAGGCTCCAATTTAACTCTTTGTGGAGTATTAGAATATCTGAGATGTATCTAAGTATCATGATTTCAGTTCAGTGCTAGATATTGAAATCATGAAATGAATTCCAAATTCAGTTTTAAAGGTGAGTAGGTTTGACAATCCTTTGGAAGTTATTTCTGTGCTAGACCACCCCTTACGCATTGTGTCCGATATGGGGGTAGCCATCTTAGTTTAACCATGCACAAGGTGATGAGGATATAAGATGAAGACGTACACCAATGCACACGAAGCACATCGCGCATGCCTCTATTAACAAATCTAAGAACCATTACAAGAGGGAAAAGTGAAAGACAATTCTCTGAAAGTTCTCTTGAGAGATATTTTGCCATTTTCTTAGCAATTGGAGCAAAATGGCTATCACTACAAGTTGGAATTGTGGCAGATCATTTTGGTATAGAGTATGGTTTTGCCTAGCAGCTAGTGCCGGTCTCCAATCCTTATAACATTTTGTTGTTGGACATAGTGGTAACTGGTAGGTTGATAACTTCTTGGATTGCGCAAGTATCCGAGGCCCGAGGGTTGTTAGTAAAGATGTGTTGCTCTCTATTGTCATACACATTACACTTGTAACTATTTGATTTTGTGAGACGCAAGTGTGTCACATTGCGGTGGCAATAAACTTAATTACTTTTTGTGTACTTGAGCCCTTAGCTCAAATTTTATGCTTCTCGATTGGTCATGAGGAGGAAGGGAATGAGTACATAGACACTGTGTGCATTTAAATCCCTCTTTTACGGCAGGCTGCTTGCTAAGTTTCTCGGACCTTTAACCTTTTACCTTTATTATTATTATCACAAACCTCATTGTTGTGCTCTCTTAGCATTATTTGTTTTTAGTATGAGGATTCTCATATATGTGATGTGAAAACTTAAGACCGGGGTTGCCGGCTGAAAGTTTAGAAAACTGATCATGGAATTAGCTGTATATAGGTCATTCAGCCTACCACACTGATTATGTGCAATGTGTATAGGGCTGCCAAAAGTAGCGTTATTTGACTGCAACAATTAGTATCTGGCTGATACAGAGTCAAATATTTTGTCTCATGAGGCTAACTCAAAGGATGTGGGTTATACGATCGATTAAAAAGCAAGACTCGTTAAACTGCGACATCAAAGTGCCACCGCCTCGAAGTTTGCTACCATGATTCACCATCGGTCACCAATACTGAAAGTAATATCACTTTGAAGTTTCCTATTTTCTAGCAATTTTAGGCCTTTTTGCGTGTAATGACTCTGTTTTGTAACTTTTCTGGGCCAACCAGGCAACCAGCACTTTGCTTCTTGTACTGATCTAGGTGCAGCCCACTGCCCAATGAAGAGTACTTTTCAGATGAAATATGGATTTTATTAGAAGATGAAACATTTTTCTCTTTCGGTTAGTGTAAGTGTGTAACAGTGACTTCATTTAACCTCCATTCAACCTTAGGCTGTGCCCTTTTATTTTGTTGATTGTTCCAAGTCACTTCCACTCTGATTAGATCTAGCCTAATTTCTTATGTTTTCTCATTCATTGGGACTTGAACGTGTTGGGAGATGCAAACTATGTTGCCTTCCTCATAAAGAAGTATTGGATGGAATTATGCATTGGAACATGTTTCAAAACGTAATTTAATTTCCATTCCAATCTCCATAGTTTAATAGGGATATAAAGGGCGTATCGGCGTAACTAGTAGTAGTCTAAAGTTTTTTTTTTTTTCTTATCTTTGAGAAGTATTTGATAGTGAATTGTAGCTTTGTCTTTGATGTGGTTTGTGCTAGAATTAATGAATGCTTCCACTTAGCGAGGTTATGAGGCAAGACCTATGCAGCTTCGAAAAGCTCTGAAATTGCTCTCTCTACTCTCTAGGCCCCTATTATAGGACTATTGTAAGGATATATCATATCTAGCATTTATGTTGGGAGACATTAGAAGCCGAGAAGGCATTAACATATTCGGGCTACGCAATATTGGAGAACCCTTGGAAGTCTGCAAGACTGCAACATCTTGAATATACTACTCGTAGTTTGCTTTGGTCTCACTTCTTCAGTAGATAATTAACTGCTTATTCACTCTTTAACGTTGAATATAAATCTGTATATGTACAGTCGAGCGTTTATGTAAGTTCTGTTGTATGCAAGTGATTATTTTTAACAACTCATTCTATTTAAAATTGTGTTATCAGAGTTACTAAAGGGGTAAGAGAATTGCCTGGTAGTCTGCAATCTGCCACCAGTAATGTACCATCAGGAAAAGCGTTGATGTATTTTGGATTGTTACTAGCTGCTGGGGTATTCTTCGTCTTCATTGCTTTCACCATGTTCCTTCCTGTCATGGTGTTGATGCCTCAAAAATTTGCCATATGCTTCACCCTTGGGTGTGGCTTCATTGTGGGATCATTCTTTGCGCTAAGAGGTCCATCTAACCAGTTAGCACACATGTCAACAAAAGAGGTACATTAACTTGTTACT
>JAGPOY010001465.1:0-17315 GCA_018983105.1 Silene uniflora
TATTATTATTATTATTATTATTATTATTATTATTATTATTATTTATTATTTTTACGGATAATTCACGTGGTACCCTTAAACTTTGCCACTTTGCACAAAATACCCAAATTTTTTATCCGAAAAACTTAAAGAGATCATAACTCGTGTTTACGAGTTCAAAAAGTGACGAATTTTTTTTCCAAATCGCTTATCTTTCCGAGAACTACAATTTGAAAAAAAAAAATTGTCGCATTTGGATTCCGTTCTTAGAAGTTATTGTGCGTCAAAGTTTTTTCGACCGAAAAACTTTAAGTGATCATATCTCTTGGTCACAGGTTCCAAAGTCGCCAAACTTTTTTTTCAAATCGTAGATCTCGGAAAGATGATCGATTTGAAAAAAATATTTTCACTTTTTGAGTTCGTAAACACGAGTTAAAGCCTATTTAAGTTTTTCGGACAAAAAATTGGGTATTTCGTGCAAAAATGACAAAGTTTAAGGGTACCGCGTGAATTATCCGTTATTTTTATTAATGACACGCGGATTATGATGTGGCATTGAAAATGCATATGTGGAATTGACATGGAATTGACATGGCTTTTCTGGGGATGACGTGGCTTTATCTACATGTCTTTAGGTACTCTTTTAATATATATTATATATTATAGATTATAGATTATAGATAGATGATGGTTTATCATACAAATTTTGAATAGTGGCAGTGATGCGAATAACGAATGATGCAAAGAATGCGTCCTGCAATAATTTTCAATCACAAATTAATGTGACTCACGCTGGATCTCCGCCTTATGCTGGCGACGCACCGCGTGTCTCGCCTCAACCGTGCATCTCCCCGAGACGAGATAACACGCTTAGCCTGGGCTTCAAAACCCAAGGATCCAACCAAATACAAGTATCCTCCCCATTTCGAATCCGTCTACGAGCTCCCATTCGGATACCCTCCTAACTCTCCAAATGCTCCTCCGAGTATAGCTTGGAGTCGCACCAAGCACCTTTTCCATAAGACTCCCATCCGGAAAATACTTTCCTTTCAAAACCCGGTACATAAGACTCTACGGCTCCGTTAAAAGTCTCCAAGCTTGTTTTCCAAGAAGAGCCTTGTTAAACAAATGAAGTCTCAGAATGCCATCTCACCTCGACATTAGGCCGACACATCTTCTTCCATGCTACCCACAAGATCTTTCTCTTTCCATTCTTGGAGCCCTACCATAATTGAGACACAAGAGAGCGCAAATCGTCACAAAAAAAATAACAGGGAGCTTGAAAATACTCATCGCGTAAATCATAATCGATTGGCCAACAACCTTTATCATTGTCTCCTTACCCGTTTTACTGAGTAGCAAACCCCGCCAACCTGTTTATTTTCTACCCAATTTGTCTCTCACCAACATAGTAATCCCCTGCATAGACCTTGACAGGCTAAATCGCACACCTATCAAAGATAAACCAATTGGCCTAACTAATGTAGTAAGGAAGTCAGGATCGAATCCACAGGGAGGCAAGAATATCTATTTGCTAGTCTAAGTCTGTCGGGTAACAAATTGGGGGTTGTTTGATTTGGATTCTAAAACTAATGTAACAGAAAATAGAAGACAAAATAATAAAAGATGGTATAAAAATATATGGAGAAAACAGCTAGGAAAGTCGGTTCACCACGATCTATGACAGCTACAGGCAAGGTCTCATAACTAGCACAAATACAATCTGATGGGTAAAGAATAGGTCCTTTCGATCCGCTATTCACCCTAGAAGTCTAATACAGCTCTCGCTCCAATTTGGTTATTCTATTGTTCGTAGCAACTCTCTACCTTTTCCAATCTTACGATCTAGGTCAAGGGTCAACAATATGGTCAACTAATCACATGCATTTAATTAGTCAAACCGCAATTAAAAGCTATGATTAACAAAGCTACATGGCTAGATCTAAAACCAACATAATACTATCATAAAATCGTGGCTCCCTTAAATCCTAGCGTAAAGAAATTAGCTACGCATAACTGAATTGAACATGATAATAATAATAATAATAGTGACGATAATTTAAATGAACATGATGAGAATAAGAAAATAACGATTAAGCATAAGATGTAGAATAAAACTAATAAAAAGAGACAAGGAATTAAAGAGGAGGAAATAATTGAAGAACGAAAGCTAATTGATTACCGAATGAAGGGAAGAGCAAGATTACAAATTCAGATCCGAAAAACTAAAGCAAAAGTAACGTTCAAAGTATTCTACTGTGTAAAGCTTGATAACATAAAATGTTATTCTCAAGCCTCTTAAATAATAAGAGTGGATTATTCAACACGAAACTAAATGGGCCGAGATAATTAGAAATTAAAAATCTCGGTCAAGGAACAGTAGCAGTCGATCGACCAACAGCAACGGTCGATCGACTATTGTAGAGTAGCTGCAGTCGATCGACTAACAGTGGCTGTCGATCGACCAAGACGCCTGTCGATCGACTTTCTCCTATGTCCAGCGGCATCCAAAATCATCTACGCAGCTTTTTTTCCAAGCTCAAGTGCTTCTAGGTGACTTCACGTATCCCGAGGCAGGTAGTTTCCGAACCTTAGCTTCAATAGTATCTCAACTTCAACTCCGGGGGTAGAATTCGGCTTGATTTCACTCCTCTTGGGCGAATAACCTGCAAAATGCATAGTACGACCAAAGTAACCGAAACAAGGAGGAATAGTAGCTTACGCTACCCAATTTAGCATAAAAATGCGTGCAAAAGAATGGAATAAACCTATGAAAATGGCATGCATCAAATCTCCCCAAACCAAACCCTTGCTTGTCCCAAAGCAAGCTAAGATTAGACACAAGAAATAAACTAAAGGAACGATGGATAAGCTCAGAGCTAGCTATGCTTCTAACATGCCCAGACCAATGTAATGCATACTAGCCAACAACAAAGTACAAAGTAGAGTGGGGCAAGGCAAAGTCACAGAAGAATACGTGGAGATCTTCCACGTATAGTCAGCCAACAGCCAGTTCTTATCGATCATGTAAGGTATGTCCATCAAAGGGGAAAGACCAAGCTCATGGCCTATGGACAGCATACCTCTATGGAAGTCAGGAAAAAGTCGGCGGGAAATATGTGTCACTAGCCCGCCAACTACAATGGTGGTCAAGTACCCCTTCCCGAAGTTCTGAAAGTGCTCGGCGGTCAGATAGGCAATGTTGAGCACATAAGAGTTGCCATAGTCGATGTTCAGGTACCCCGCTAAAATGGTCAAGTCAATAGCATTCTCATAATTAACAACGGGATTTCATTAAACCGTTGTAAATTAAGTTCCATTGTTTTTGATTGACTAATGCATGCCCTGTATTATTTACTTTTTCTGATTCTTTTTTACCGTTGTAAATGAAGTTCCACTGTGAAAACTGAAAAGTTTGTGATTTTACCAATGCATGGCGCTATTACTATTGGGTGTTTGACCCTTATTCATCTCATGCATGCATTCACAATTATTATAAGTTTGAATTTAACGTATGGATGAAATTAAATCTAAGTATTATACGGAGTACTCAGTAGCTTTATACTATAAATAGCATCATATTTGCAGTAATAATAAGAATCACTTTATATTAACACCAACCTATTTACTTCCCTTTTTATTAATTAAATAAATTAAACCACATCAAAATTAATTACATAATGTCGTCGTCTTCATCATCCGCAGTCGCACCTTCTGAGCAATCATCAACCCGTTGAGGGACATTCTTATTGAAAATGGGTATTCAAATGTTAGCAAAGTCCACAAGGTTTGGACTTCGTCGGGTGGCTTTCATGGATATGCTCTGATCCAGTTTCGAGGGAATGGTCTTGACGATTTTCGTCAAGCAAAACAACTCGCTGCAAGGTATGCTAGCCGTGGACGTGGCAAAGATGACTTTAATGACCACGATCCTAATGATTGTTATGTTCACGCTGGGCCTTACTTATGGGTGGCCACTGATGAGGACGTTTGTTTTCTTCGAAGGTTTTATCGGTATAGTTTTTTTACTGTACCGAAATCAGTGGAGGAAGAAGATGTGCCTTATTTTGATCACGAAGTTGATCCCGATGTAGTACAATTGATTTATAATCAAGTGTATCCTCATTACTCACCCGTTAGTCAAACTCCTCTTAGGGAGTTTAATTACTTTAATTATCAAGATGTTTGTTTTTTTGTGTTTGTACTTTTTTTTTGTTGTAGTTTTTTATTTTGTATATACTGTTTTTTTTTTGTACTGTATTTTATTTTGTTTTTGGCATTATTGTATGATATACATGCAGTTCATTCTACTACTATTGTTTTAGGTTAAACAAAACAATAATAATGATTTAATCAGGTTACAATAATAAACATTAACATATAATATAATTATTCAATCAAAATTAACATTTTCATACTTTCGTACCTAATAATAAATGAAAATTGAAAGATAAAGTCTCCTTGTAAATAATATAGGGACAACGGTTCTGAAAGACCCGTTTAAAATTGTAAGCACATAAACGGGTCTTGTAAGAACCGTGTTAATTTATGCAACTCTAAAAGTAAATAAAATTGGAAAGATATTAATAATAGAATGATTGATGGTGAAATTCTCATCTTTGCTGTCATCGCCGTCATTAATCTTTGTAGCTTAAAAAAGGTAATCTCATATTCATAGCTACTTCTTTATATATGGGTCGAACTTGGATGATTGAGGGTGACTTTGGTGATCCCATTTATAATGATGGAATTGCTAAATTTTTCAATTTCGTTAATGAAAATTTTAATCTCCACTCAGTAATCCCCTGCCCTTGTAATAGATGTGGTAATATTAGGGTTTTGCCTATCCCAGATGTCAAAATACACTTGGAAAAGAATAGTTTCACTAGAGATTATAGGCGTTGGATTTTTCATGGAGATTAGATTATGAGGATGAGGAATTTGATGCAGAGGTAAATAATGATACACCTGAAGCTGCTGGTTTAGATAAAGGGGATGGGGGACATAATGTATATGTAAACAATCGTTCACCTACACCTGATGTTGTTTTAGATGAGAAGTTTGCTGAAGATGATGGATTGGATGCTTTTGAAGCTACAGGTGATGGGGAAATAAAGGCTGATGATTTAATTGAGAAGTTGACTCAATATGAAATGCCTTTATTTACTGGTTGTATGAAGTATATACCAAATTGTCCGCGGTGGTAAAGTTATATAACTTGAAGGGGTCAAATGGGTGGAATGAAAGGAGTTTTACCGATCTTTTAGCTTTGCTATGTGACATGCTTCCTAACGGTAATGTTCTTCCGAATCGGACATATGAGGCTAAAAAAATGATTAGAGAAATTGGCATGGAATATGAGAAAATACATGCTTGTCCCAATGACTGCATATTGTACCGTAAACTTCTTGAGAAATTATCATATTGTCCGCGTTGCTCTGAATGGCGTTATAAGAATAAGGAAGGGATCCCAGCTAAGGTGTTGTGGTATTTTCCTATAATACCAAGAATCATAAGGATTTATTTGAATGAACAAGATGCAAAAATGTTGACTTGGCATAGTAGTGGAAGGATTGAAGATGGAGACTTAAGACACCTAGCGGATGGTCAACAGTGGAAAGATTTTGACGCTAAATACCCTGACTTCGCCAAAGAAGCAAGGAACTTGCGTCTAGCGCTCTCCACAGATGGAATGAACCCTCATGGAAACATGAGTACCCAACATAGTACTTGGCCAGTGGTGTTGGCCATCTATAATTTGCCCCCATGGGTTTGCATGAAACGGAAGTATCTGATGTTGTCTTTGTTGATATCTGGGCCTCGACAACCTGGAAATGATATAGATGTGTATTTGGAACCACTTCTAGATGATCTGAAGATTCTGTGGGAAAGTGGGATACCGGTATTTGATGGTTATAAGAAGGAAAGTTTCAATCTTAGAGCTATGTTAATGTGTACAATAACTGACTTCCCGGCATACGTCGATCATATTTCAGGACATACTGTACATGGGAAAGAGGCTTGCCCATTGTGTGAGGGGGATGTTGAATCAGAATATTTGAAGCATTCTCGCAAGCATGTTTACAGGGGAACTCGTCGATGGTTATGCCGTGATCATTACTATCGTAAGCTCCAAAAGCCGTTTAATGGGTGTCCTGAGCAGCGTGAGATCAGAGTCCTCATATCAACAATGGTCATGAAGTGTATGAGAAAGTGAAAGATATTGAGATAACGTATGGGAAGAAAGGATCTAAGTTGTCTAGTCGTGGTTATAAAAAAAACCTATATTTTTTACCAAACTTCCGTACTGGCGTGACCTCCCGGTTAGACATTGCCTAGATTTTATGCACATTGAAAAGAACGTTTGTGATAATATAATCAATACTCTGCTGAATGTTCCGGGTAGGACAAAAGATAACAAGGCAGCTAGGGATGATATGGTTGAGATGGGTATTAGGCCTGAGCTGGCCGCTAAAAAAAAAGGAAATCGGACATTTTTGCCGCCTGCAGCTCATACTCTTTCAAAAAAGGAGAAAAAAGAGTTTTGCTAATGCTTGCATGGTATTAAGGTGCCAGAGGGTTATTCGTCTAATATTAGAAGCCTTGTTTCGTTGCAGGACCTAAAACTTACTGGTTTAAAGTCACATGACTGTCATACATTGATGCAACAACTACTAGATGTGGCCATTCGTTCCATTCTACCTCCAAAGGTTCGTCAAGCTATAATTAGATTTTGCTATTTCTTCAAATCAATCAACAGCAAAGTTATTGATCCGGATGAAGCGGATTCTTTGCAGGACATCCTTGTCACCAGTCGTTGTGTTTTTGAGATGTATTTTCCTCCCTCATTTTTCACTATTATGGTTCATTTGACTGTCCACCTAGTCCGGGAGGTGTTGTATCTCGGGCCAGTGTATTTGAGATATCAGTACCCATTCGAACGATTGATGAAAGTTTACAAGGATTACACATCTAATAGGTATCGTCCAGAGGGGTGTATTGCTGAGCAAGCAATTATCGATGAAGCTCTTTCGTATTGTTACGTTTACCTCTCCTTGGACGAGTTAATTGGAGCTCCTAGGAATCGTCATAGTGATTGGATGAAGGGAAAAGGTGTAAGGGGTCGTGTTTCTAAGGATATGTCACCTGACATGCGACATAGAGCGCATACATACGTTCTTTTTAACGATGATCATGTCCAGCCTTACCGTATGGAACACCAGCGTTACCTTAGGGTTAAACACCCTCATAAGAACGAAAGGTGGTATGCAAATGAGCATAACAAGCAGTTTAGTGACTGCTTTAAGGGTACTATTTACGATGATGACAACCCATTTGATGATTACTCACCCAGACTACGACATCTCGCTTTCGGTCCTGATGCTCGTGCAAGTTTTTATAGCGGGTATGCGATCAATGGGTACACTTTCTACACCCGCAGTCAAGGTGAGGCGAGCACAATGCAAAAAGTGGAGTTTGCGTAGATTCTGAGGCAATATACTTTGCTAGTTCATAGGATAAAAATCCTATTTTGGGTACAATGCAATATTATGGAGTTATTGAAGAGATATTGGTTTTAGACTACATGGATTTTTAAATCCCTCTATTTCGATGCAAGTGGGTTGACAACAACAATGGTGTTAGAAAAGATGATTTAGGATTCACATTTGTAAATTTTGACAAGGTTGGAAACAAGGACGATCTTTTTATATTAGCGTCACAAGCAAAACAAGTGTTTTATGTTATCGATCATGTGGATAAGAAGTGGTCAGTTGTTTTATCTTGCCATCGCCGAATTCCAGATGAAGAAGACGTCGAATTTGAAGGACTTGATCATAGTGTTATATCAGAATTTGGTAATGATGTTGACAATGTTGACATTCCAAACATATATACAGAACATGATCATGATGAAGGTATTTGGGTTAATGAAGAGACTAGCAAATCCAAAAAATGTTCCCGGCAGCCCTGACAGGGTCAGCTGTTGTATGAACTGCTGTTGTTATTATATGTCAATCGTGTTATTATTGTCTTTCTGTTATATGAACTGCTGTTTTAAACTTTTTCAAATGTAAAGTAAGGGTTTTTTGCCGGGAAAAAACGTACAAAATGAAATATGAAATACAACGGTTCAGGGCTTTAGGCCGTTGTTTTTAATTTTAGAAATTTCATGCTTTTTCTTGGCGGTAATATCAAACAACGGTTCTTCCATATCCGTTTTAAATAATACTCTTCAATTACGGTTTCCTTCAAAACCGTTGTTTGTATGAAACAAAATATAACGGCTTTTCGCATATCGTGTTTATTATTTTCCATTAAACAAACACATGCAAGTGCTGCCAAAATTAATGATAATGAACAATAACCGTTGTCTTATTCTCCACATTTACAACGTTTATTTTTAGAAGAAGAACCGTTGTCAAGATTCATCAAATAATGGAAAACGTTTAGGATCCGTTGTCAAGTAAGAAATATTACAACGGTTGTTTTTGTAGTAAAGTCGTTGTTAAGGTTACGAAATTGATTACGAAATGATCCGTTATTAAGTATACTGTTTAATAACGGTTTACCTACCGCGAAATCGTAGTCATAGATAACAAGGACAACGTTTTGCGCAACGTTATTAATATGTAATAACGGTTTCTCAATAGTATACCCGTTGCCATTAATATATTTAACAACAGTTTTATAACCGTTCTTGAGTTGTTATAACGGTATTATGGTGCGTTATTGTTTTAATATAACGGTTTTTAACCGTGGTATATATTTAACAACCGTCGTTGCAATAACGGTTCTGTGTTTCTATTTAACTACGGTAAATGCGTTATTTGACCGTTATTGGTGGTGATATTTGGCGTAGTGTTTGTTGTGTAGGATATCTTAATGCTTTAGGAGGGGCTCTCAGTTTCGAGAAAAAGGATTATGCATTTGATGTATTACCTCATATCCTTTCAGTTATTGAGCATACTTGAATTTATATGTATAATTTTTGAGCAGTATTGTATATTTTTAGTTTAATATTTAAAGTAAACATGCTCAAAAACTTTATACTAAAACTCAGAATATTTAAAGCAAAACTCAAAAAGTTTATAATAGCACTCATAAAGTACACAATTATATGTACTACATCTAATGTATAGTCTATAAACCGGTCAGTTTCTTGATAGGTTTTGCTTTTAAAATTCTTGAGAAAAAGGAACATACATCGAATGTATTACCTCAGATTTTTTTTTTTCTTTTTGAGCGTATGTGTATTTTTCTGAGCTTATTGCCTCTAATTTTATTTATTTTTGAGCACATGTGTATATTTTTCTGAGTTTATTAAAGTTTAAAAATTAGATTTTAATTTTTTTCCGTCAGAGCTCAAATTTAACTAAACTTATATATAATGTTTTTGAGTTTTATTGTAATTTTTTGGCTTAGTGTTTGAGTGAATAAATTCAGAAAATTTATAATAAAACTCATAATATTAAAACAAAACTCAAAAACTTTATTGTAACGCCAAACGATGCAACTAGTACTGGTAATACATTGGATGTCTAATGTACTTACTGGAAATTCTCTTACTGGGTTAACTTCTCTTATTGGACTCGTATTATGCATGCACAATATTTATTGAGTTTTTTTTTTTCTTTTAGTGTATTACTGACACCGGTTCTAGTTGTCAGTCCCTGCTCAAAAACAATTTGTAAATAACCCAATTAAAGTAGTATAATTGGAGTCGAATCCACGAGGATAGATGTAACAACCCGATATACCAAGGCCCATACCAGGGGCTGCCCTAGCATATAAAGATGCTACCATCTCGGTTACCCGGGGTAGTGAACATCATAAAGTAAACAATCCGGGACAATTTATTAATAATGTAAATAATGTTAAAGTTTACATCAAACTGTCTTAAACTGACAAACCAAAACGACTGTCTAAACAACTGAAAATAAAAATAAAACTGGCGGAAGCTATAACTGTCGAACTAGACTCGATTGTGTCACGTCCATTTGACTCCATCAACAAGGCTACCTGCTTCAATTTGCTCACCACTCCCGATGGATCACAACAGGTCAAAAGACAACATAAACGGGGTCAGCAACCGGTACCAAACATAACTCAATACAACGTAAATAATATTAACAGCGGAAGACAGTCATTAATTCATAATCCCTTTCAGCCAGGTCCAATCGCAACAGGTACCCAAGTCAGCCAGTGACACAGCGTCGTCACCGCAGCCACTCGGCCGAATAAAACACGATGCGATCTCTCCTACCCCCTTAAAAGAATATGGTTACGTCCTCGTAACCAAACATACCTCGTCGAAAAGATGTGGATACTTCTCGCGCATAGGTGGCTCAGCTTCCCATGTAGCCTCTTCCATGTCATGATTAGACCACAGCACCTTTACAATGACAGTTTCACCATTCCTTGTCTTTCGCACCTTACGGTCCAAAATCTTTACCGGCAACTCTTCATGGGTTAGGGTCTCATCTAATTCAATAGCTTCATGTTCCAACACATGCGATGCATCAGGATAGTACCGTCTCAGCTGTGATACGTGAAATACGTTATGTACCCTATCGAGTGCAGCTGGCAAGGCAAGTCGATAAGCTACCTCACCAATTCGATCCAACACATCATAAGGTCCGATGTATTTCGGACTTAGTTTCCCTCTCTTGCCAAATCGCATCACACCTCGCATTTGCGAAACTTTAAGCAACACCTTGTCACCTGACTGAAATTCCACGTGTCTGCGCTTGGGATCTGCATAAATCTTCTATCGGTCCTGAGTTGCTTTCATCTTTTGTCTTATCATGCATCTTAATATGCTCCACCACATCCTGCACCAACTATGGTCCCAGCACACTGGATTACGACACTGTCGGTCCTGAGTTGCTTTCATCTTTCAGCTTCCGCACTGTCGTCCCAGCACATTGGATTACGACACTTCCTCCCATATAAAGCTTCAAATGGTGCCATACCAATACTTGTGTGGTAACTGTTATTGTATGAAAACTCAATCAAATCAAGTCGTTCCTCCCAAGTTCCACCAAATTCCATCACATAAGCTCGCAACATGTCCTCCAGAGTCTTTATTGTCCTCTCACTCTGACCGTCTGTCGCAGGATGAAATGTTGTGCTCATCTTTAAAGTTGTACCCATTAACTCCTGCAACTCTTGCCAAAACTTGGATATAAACCTCGCATCTCTGTCTGACGCAATATCTTTTGGCACTCCATGAAGTCGTACCACATTCTTCCTGTATCCATTGGCTAGCTGAACTTTACTCCAAGTGTCTTCCATTGGAATAAAGTGAGCTGACTTCGTTAGTCGGTCCACTATCACCCAAATCATGTTGTTACCCTGCGGCGTCCTTGGTAATCCCACGATAAAATCCATGGATATAGATTCCCATTTCCATTTAGGTACCTCAAGCGATTGTACCAATCCTTGCGGCCTCCTTTGACTCGCTGGCAAGTCAAACACTTAGCCACAAACTCCGCAAGTTCCTTCTTCATTCCTGGCCACCAAAAGGTCTTCTTCAAATCTCTGTACAACTTATCACCACCCGAATGTACTGAATAAGGAGTACAATGAGTTTCGGTCATAATCGTTTTCCTCATTTCAGTATCATCAGGCACACACCATCGTCCATCGAAACGAAGGCTTCCATCATCATGAATGGTGAATCTTGACTTTTCTGTGTCACCCAACTTCTCTTTCCACTCTATGATCTTGGGATCAACCAACTGCTTCTCCCGAATCTCGCTGTACAGTTCTGGTTCAACTGTCAAGTTACCAACTGCATCACCCTTCCGGATCATATGGATCCCCATCTTCCTTACCTCATCTCTTAGTTGCATCAATGACAATTGTGTGCACAAGGAATGTACACTCTTCCTACTTAGCGCGTCAGCCACTACATTAGCCTTTCCTTCATGGTATAGGATCTCCATGTCATAGTCATCAATCAGCTCCATCCACCTCCTTTGCCTCATATTCAGCTTCTTTTGGGTGTAAATGTATTTCAAACTCTTGTGATCTGAAAACACCTTGAATGTTGCCCCATAGAGGTAATGTCTCCAGATTTTGAGAGCAAAAAATATAGCACCCAACTCTAGATCATGCGTCCGATAGTTCTCCTCATATGGCTTCAACTGTCTCGAGGCATAAGCTATCACCTTTCCATTTTGCATCAAAGCACAACCCAGACCTTTCTTTGAAGCATCTGTGTAAACCTCAAAATTCTCACTTCCTTCAGGCAATGCTAGGACAGGAGAGATGTAGTCAAGCGTTCCTTTAGGGTTTGAAACGCCGTCTCACAACTCTCATCCCAGCAAAATCTTGTATCTTTCCTCATCAGTGCCATCAACGGTCTTGCGATTGCTGAAAAATCCTTTACAAATCTCCGATAATAGCCTGCCAAACCCAAGAAACTCCGAATTTATGCCACATTTTTCAATGCTTCCCAGTTCGACACTGCTGAAATGTTACTTGGGTCAACTGAAACACCTTCCTTTGAAATGTGTCCCAGAAAGTCCACTTTGTCCAACCAGAACTCACACTTACTCAGCTTAGCATAAAGATTGTTGTCGCGCAACTTCTGCAATACTAACCTCAGATGCTCTTCATGTTCCTCCTTAGTCTTAGAATAGACCAAAATGTCATCGATGAATACCACGACAAAATGGTCTAAGAATTCGCTGAAAATCCGATTCATCAGGTCTATAAACACTGTTGGTGCATTAGTTAATCCGAAAGGCATCACCACATACTCGTAGTGTCTATATCTCGATCTAAAGGCTGTCTTCGGTATATCTTCATAACTAATCCTCAGCCGATGGTATCCCGACCTTAGATCAATCTTCGAAAACACTCCAGCTCCACTTAACTGATCGAACGAGTCATCTATTCTTGGTAATGGATACTTATTCTTCACAGTTACATGGTTCAATTCCCAATAATCGATGCACAACCTCATGCTTCCATCTTTCTTCTTAACGAACAGGATTGGTGCTCCCCAAGGCGATACACTTGGTCTAATGTATCCCTTCTGCAGCAAATCTTCCAGCTGCTTCTTCAATTCTTCCAACTCTCTCGGCGCCATACGGTATGGAGCCTTGGAAATTGGCCCGGTTCTCGGCTTCAAGTCAATTGTGAAGTCGATATCTCTCTTCGGTGGTAACCCAGGTATCTCTTCAGGAAAGACATCGGCAAACTCTTCCACAACCGGTATTTCCGTTGCTATCGGTATCTCCGATCGGTTATCCCGAATGTGGCAAAGTATTATAGGACATCCTTTCCATAGATAAGATTTCAGGGTCATTGTTGCAATCAACTTAAACTTTGGTTTGATCACAAACCCACGGTAAGATACACTCCTCCCTTTAGGACCTCTTAATGTCACCTTCTTCTGATGGCAATCTATCTTGGCTTTATGTCTACTCAACCAGTCCATCCCGACAATAACCTCAAATCCATCTGAGGGAAATTCTAACAAGTCAACAGGGAAGTTTTTCTCTCCTATGTACATGGATACATCCTTATACTTATTATTACATGACACGGACTCCCCCAAAGGTATAAACACATTGTCAGACACTAGCTCATGTTCCCCTAACTTTATACTTTCGGCATGACTCTTAGATATAAACGAATGGGTCGCCCCCGAATCAAACAAAACAAAAGACGGGGTATTGTGAATAAAAAAAGTACCGGTAACGACTTGCGCGTCGTCCTCAGCTACCTGCTTCTCCATCATGAATAGTTTACCACTACTCTTAGCTGGACCCCCTCCTTGCACTGTAGTTGCTGATGCAGTCGGCTTTGCAGTCGTAGTCTGATTCTCGGTAGTAGACGGACGCTGATACGTTCCCCCACCGTTGTTGTTCTGTCCACTCTGGTTGTACCATGACCCGGCTGGCTTATTGCTAGCCATACTCTGCATTGGGGCT
The DNA here is from genome assembly GCA_018983105.1 of Silene uniflora. NCBI lineage: Eukaryota > Viridiplantae > Streptophyta > Magnoliopsida > Caryophyllales > Caryophyllaceae > Silene > Silene uniflora. The sequence continues at coordinate 13,926 of JAGPOY010001465.1, forward strand.
TGCGAAAATCCTCCCTGATAAGATCGTGGATGAAAAGCTCCTCCACCCGGACCTCGGCACTCGAAGCGTCGGTGCCCAATCTTGCCACAGTTGTAGCAAGTCAAGGGAGATGACTCACTAGATGTGCGGCCACCTCTACCTCTACCCCTAGATCCTCTACCATAGCGTGCTCCTCCAGAATATCCCCGAGATTGGGTATAGCCACCCCTCTTAGCACTGGTCTGGCCACTAGCATCATTCTCAGCCTTCCTCTTCTCGGTAGCTTGCTCCCTAGCCGGTAGCTCAACATGTCCCGCTCTCTCATAAACCTCGGTCAGATCAGATAATGTCCCCGCCGGTAGCTTCTCCAGAATCTTGAAGTACAACCCCTTCTCGAAACGAATAGCCAAGCTCAAGTCACTTAGCTCCGTATCTGCAACATAGCGAGACAGGGCATATAACTTATGGTAGTAGTCAGCCACTGTCATCCCCTCAGTCATGATGAAGGAGTCGAACTCCGCTCTCAGTCTATTACGAACATGCTCCGGTATGAACCTCTTCCTCATCTGAACGTTGAAGTCTTTCAAAGGAATGAACCCTTGGCCATTGTTCCGGTAGTGCTCCCTAGCTGATTCCCGGACGCTCTTTCACCAAACTCCAGAAGCATCTCTCAAGTAGAACGCGGCCTGATCCATTTGCAGCTCCTCCGGACATTGTACGAGCTCCATAAGATTTTTCATCTCATCATGTCAGTTGTCGAGCAGTTTGGGTTCTCCGGTACCCTCAAAGACTGTAGGCTGGAAGCGGGAGATCACAGTGCTCATCTTGGACGCACTCATCTCTCCGGGCCCTTTACCTACTCGCTTGACGATCTCAGTGAGGTTCTCATTCTGCATAATCAACCTAGCAATCTCATCTAGCCTCATATCAGCAGCTAGCATACGAGCATTCGACCTCTTTGGCGGCATTTTGAGCTAATAGAAATAGAAAAAGATAAACGTAAGCATCAGCCTACGACTCAAAACTATTTCATCCGCCCAAAGAGTTACTCGGCCAAGTGGTGGGACCACTCGGTCGAGTACAGACTACTCGGTCGAGTAACTTCATTACTCGGCCGAGTACCATATTCCAAAGGTAAATCCAGAATATAACACATAGTTGTACTCGGTCGTGTCATAGCTATACTCGGCCGAGTACTATCTACTCGGTCGAGTAGTCTGACCATGCGGTCGAGTACACACTCTACAGTAGGCAAACAGATTATCCCCCTCAAAACATACTCGGTCGGACCCAACACCACTCGGCCGAGTAGGCCCTACTCGGTCGAGTAGTCTCGGCATTCGGTCGAGTACTCCTACTTCAGTGGCTACTGTTTCGTACTGCACCTACTCTACTCGGTCGAGTACCAGTACACTCGGCCGAGTACCTTCTACTCGGTCGAGTACTGCCTATACTCGGTCAAGTCATGCTTTTCGTGCTACCCGTATATACTTTTCACTCGTCAAGTGTATCTTATGCATATTACTATGGTATATAAAGCCAAATCGTAAAAATAGATCATGCTCTCAATGTAACACGTATTCATATTCATATCATGCATACAACGAAACCAAGTCTTTTATTAACATACATGTTTCATACGATTCATATAAAACGATAACAACAACTTTTTAAAGCATATCATGTCAACAACATATATAAACACATGTATCATCCTTATGCGTTTCGCATACTGCCTTTCAACTTTCATACATCATGCACTTCATATCAGCCGTATACAACATCAATATCATAAGACAACAAGGACCAAACATAAGACACTCCCCCCGGTGAACGGTTCTAAGTTGTAAAGGCAAGGTGCGGCTTTAGTACGTCTCCCAAGCCCTTGCGGTAGCTTCATACAACTTTTCCCCGGGTTCATTTTAATTAGACAGCCTATGTTCATTTTATTCATTGGTTAGCTTCCAAAATCGTTCGCTCTGATACCACTTTGTAACACCCCCATATACCAAGGCCCCTAACTAGCGACTGCCCTAGCATATAAAGATGCTACCATCTCGGTTACACGAGGTAGTGAACATCATAAAGTAAACAATCCGAGACAATTTATTAATAATGTAAATAATGTTAAAGTTTACATCAAACTGTCTCAAACTGACAAACCAAAACGACTGTCTAAACAACTGAAAACAAAACTAAAACCGGCGGAAGCTATAACTGTCGAACTAGACTCGGCTGTGTCGCCTCCATCCGACTCCATCAACAAGGTTACCTGCTTCAATCTGCTCACCACTCCCGATGGATCACAACAGGTCAAAAGACAACATAAACGGGGTCAGCAACCGGTACCAAACGTAATGTAACACCCCGATTTATTAAGGAGTCTTTAGCAAGGCATTCCCTAATAAACCGGACTGTTACCATCTCGGTTTCCCGAGGTAGTGAATAACAAATCAAACTCCAAGGCATTTATATAATTATTTAACTTAACTATTACAAACTTCCTTTACATTAAACTACAAAAGAATTAAACAGCGGAAAAGACATAATTAAAAGTGAAGGTCTTCTAGATAATCATCTACTACTAAGTCTTCTGATCCAGTGCCTCACGCCCATCAAGCTCCCATCCTATCTCAAAACCTGTCAAGTCTGCTCACCAATATTTGGATCATCACAGGTGTTCACGAATACACAGGGTCAACCACGAGGTTGAGTAGGGTAATACTGAACAATAACAATAAACATGAATGATATGCATGCTCCACCGCCATCTCCACATCCATCTCAATCACATCTCATAACCCGAAACACCCAGCCATACCGATCCCCGGTAGACTATAAATCGACCGTAGTCGATCTGCCAGCTCGCAGCTGAGGACACCAGGGCAAGTCCTGCAGAACCCGCCTGGGCCTTATCACAACACCATCACCACTACACACTACAAGAAAAATCGTTTTGGGCGACAAAAAAACTTGTCGCACAAAGGGCCAATTTCGTCGCCCATGCTCTTGTGCAACGAAATACAAGTCGTCGTGGGGTCGTCGCCCAAAGCACGACGCCCAAAACAATATGTGCGACGACTTGATTATTCGTTGCCCATTGAGTACTTTGTGCAACAAGTGTATGTCGTCGCCCAATTAGTTGCTATTTGTGCAACGAGGTGGCTCTTTGTTGCCCATGGAGCACTTTGTGCAACAAGTGTATGTCGTCGCCCAACTAGTTGTTATTTGTGCAACGAGTTATTCTTCGTTGCCCATTGAGCACTTTGTGCAACAAGTGTATGTCGCCGTCGAATTCAGCTGCTATTTGTGCAATAACGAGTTTGCTCTTCGTTGCCAATATATCTATTATGAACAACGCTGGTGAATTTGCTTACGCCGCCGAATATTGGCTCTTCGTTGCCAATATTC